>JAGDQM010016906.1:0-13988 GCA_017580835.1 Termitomyces bulborhizus
TTTAATAATTTTTACTTGAGAAAAACATGTTAGAAATTATATAACATGTTTCTAATCAATGTTTCTCAAGAAACTCATACAATCAATTTCCTGGAGTGCTACCTAGTCACTGCAGGAACCTATAAGTTTCTTAAGAAACATTGATTAGAAACATGTTTTATGATTTCTAATATTCAAGTAGAAACTATCAAATAAATTCAAAAAGTTTAATGTATATTAGGTGAATAAAATATTTTTTCTTTGAACTGTTGTTAAGAAACATATTATAAATACAAATCATGTTTCTCACTAATCCAAGAAGAACATTGTATGTATCTTGATGTGCTTCTTTGAGAACCATTTCTTTTGAATGTATCTTGAGAAAATCTTGTCGTATTTCTTTCTTCTCAGAACTACTAAAAACTTTTTCTTTGAAACACCAAAAATGTTTCTGAGAAAAAAGAAAGATGAGGAGATTTTCTCAATAAAAATTCCAAAGAATAAAGATACCTTGAATGTTCTTCTTGAGTTGAAGATGGGAAACATGATTTGTATTGATAATATGTTTCTCAATCAAAGTCCAAAGAAATGCAAACAAAATATTTATATAACTGTTTTTGAATTTATTTACCAATTTCTACCTCAAAAAACATATCAGAAATTATATAACATGTTTCTAATTCATGTTTCTCGAGAAACTTACATAATTTCCTGAATTGATCGTTGGGGGTGGGAGGGGGGGGTCAGTCACGTGACATAACATGGTGTTGAGGGACTTCATGAAACGCGCATTTCCGCATTCATCCTTGCAAACTTGTAGTGCTCTTGAGATTCTTTCTATACTTCGGAAAGGACTACTCTTTTAGTCGCACGTGCTTTGCTGTAACCATTGGCTCATATTACAAAATCCAACTTGAATACGTTGTTTACCAGTCAGGTGAGATCTCGCGAGAGATATAAAACGAAATGTGGACCATATCGGGGCCATTTGATGGAGAAACAGGAGATGTTGTCATTCAAAGTGAGTCTTTTCGTTATTGAAACATTGCTTCTATCAAGAATCCTCTGTCAATCCAGAATCCAAATTGCTCAAGACCGGAACAATCTATGCGTTAGGGAGGAAAGGCTGTCCGCTCATAATCGCGAACAAGAAAATTTCGAGTCATCATTGTAACTTTGAAGTAGATGCATTCCCTATGGACGATGCAGTTCGTCAATCATTTATCGTAATTTTTGTGGCCCTGCGGGATGCTAACTTCTGTAATGAATAGGGTGATCCTCTCAAGAAGCCTACGCTGAAATTCACCAATATGAAGGATAAGTCGCTGAGAGTTGCGAGAGAAGGCGGCCAATTCAACGTCAATGCTCAAGAGACTTGCGAACTGAGAGACGGTGATAGGGTTGGGTTAATATCTGGCTTAAATGTTGAGTGAGTCATCCGTATATATATTGTTGTTTCCTTATTGAATCATTTGATCAGCGTCAAATGGGTACCAATCTGCTGTTATGTCCAACCTATTATGGGGAAATCTCCCGTTTCCATAGTAGAGTGCGCTTCTCTTGGTCTGTTATCGTTGACCATTGCCATAGAACATGCTGACCGAATTTTCAGGCCTCCATGTTGTACATATTCCAAACTCTCGCGTAACTCACCACATCACCCCAAGCTACACGGCCCAACCCATCATTGCGGCTTCTCTGCTTTCGGCATCGCAATTTGTCAAGCTAGACTGGCTCGCGGAACTTCTCCGCCTAGGAATGCTCCAGAGAGACTCGCAGGACTCTTTAGAACACAATTTCGAGCTGCCGCCGCTAAGTAAGCACAGGCCGGCCTACTCTCCCTCGTTACCCGCGTCACAGAAGGAAATGAGAGTATGGGAACCAAACGAAGAACGTCTTAACATGTTATCAACGTATCGTTTTCTTTACGTGGACGAGAAGAATCGAATTGGGGACTATAAGGAGGTTATTGAGAGGGGAGGAGGATCTTTTGAGACTTTCGATGCTGCTTCTGGGAAATTGAAGTTTCATCGAGCGCTGACGAGAGGACGAGCGAAAGGGGGTAAAACGCAGATTGTAATAGGTAGGCAGAAGTCTCTTATCGCCGCGATTGGTCAAGAACCGTGGAAGGAGCTGGTGGAGGAGGCAAGATCGTGCGTCCATGGCATGAGTTGCATGCAGTATCATTTCTTGTTTGTTTAACCTGTTTTCTAGTTTTGGGCTCCACATTGTCGACCCCGATATCATAGTACAAGTCGTCATTGAGGTCGATACCTTATTATTCAACAACCCGCCCTTGCCAGACCTGGAAAACGAAACACGTAGGTGACTATCTCGAAATTGAGAATTTCCTGATCAATCGGATCCCAGTGTCTCAATCGACTTCCCTCCCCGACTTCATTCCCAACACACACTCTGAAGAACCATCTTTACCATCAGCAGAGCCCGAGCAACGGACTAGACCAACAAAGCGATTGAGTCGTCGTGCCACCTCGCGTCAATTATCACAAGAGCCCTCCGCTCCGGCAACCAAAACTCCTGACACAGAGCCGGGGCCTGAACCTGAAGTTGCCCCTCCACCACGCAAGGTCTGAACCATCAATCATATCTTTCATGGCAGTTGGACTGATATCATATGCGTATATAGGCATTGACGAGACGCGTCAAGACTGGCGGAGCACCTTTGGTGATCGGTTTTGACGACCCGTCCATAATACTGGATGCTTCACCTGATATTTCAGCGTTAACTCCTGTACCTGATCGCAGTCCTCCACCGCAACCTGTTGAGGATGAGCCGGTATGTCATATCTATGAAATTTGATATCAATGCTCGTAACTGACCTGTTTAAAGCCACCTGTAAAAGTCCCTCGTTCATCCAGATTGAAACGTCGTGTTGGAGCTCTAATCGAGAGTGGATCATCACAAGCTTTTGGGTATACATTCGAAGAACCCGTTGCAGAATCAGTTGAGGAGCCACCACTAAAGAAGTTCAAAGCTTTGTTTGAAGCAAGTGGTCCGGAAAACATGGATTCTGGGACTTTTGACGATGGCGCGTTTGAAGATGCTCTGGATAATGCCAGTCAAACGCAAAACGAAAGTCAGACACAGGGGAAGAAGGGCCGCAGTGGTCGAATCGGCCTTGCGAACCTGAGCACTCTGAGGGAGGAGGAAGAAGAATCACAAGCGCCGGTTGTTGCGCCACGGGGTAGAAAACGCGGTCTCGAAGATGTTGATGAAGATGTCGAAATGGGTAATGTTGACTCGACCACCTCGTCAAAGAAACGCGCGATTGAGAATTCTAATGCTGTTGAGAAGGCCGATCATCCTGGTCCAGCAACCGCTTCGGAGGCTCGTGCAACTAGCAAACCTCCATCCTCTGCTGCTATGAGAATGACTACTGCTCATAAAGGAGGGGCGGCGCCCGGAAAGCCCGATACTGACGATAAGTTCCTTAAAGCCATCGCTTCGACGAAGAAAGGCAAGAAGAAGGAAGATGATTTCGATCGTGATTTCAACAAGCTTAAGCTCAATAAGCCTACTCTTGAGCGTACAGATCCGGAAGAGGAGTGGGCTCTGATAGCTGATTTTGGGGATGATACGAATATTAGGGGGAACTTTATGGTGGTTGTTGAAATGCCTGTATATAATCGGGGAAGGAAAGGGAAAGTCGTTGAGGCGGCCCCTCCAGACTGGGAAGGAAGGCCTAACTTCAAGAAGTTCAAAGAGGTGGAAATCTCTCCCATCCTTTAGTGGTATGACTGACAATTCTTGAAATAGAAATTGGGAACTACTCGTCCACCGAGGGTTGAGCTCTTTGCGAGTGAAGAGAATGACTATGGAATGGGGCCTGGTGAGTTTTTTCATTACGATGCTGTTTTTTTTAACATCGGAAGCACAGCATATTGGAAGGGAGGAAAGCCTCAGGATCACAGGGACGAGTACGGGCTCACACAAACTCAGGCAGCCATCAAGGATGACAAGCCAACACAGACTCAGCGTGCGAGGAGCCAAGTGCCCATGGTGATCGACGACTCGGATGAAGATATTGCTGCGATTCGAAGAGGAAAGTCTAAGATCTCTTCCCGAGCTAGCTCGGCTGTCCCACCCAAACGAACATCTGCCCGCTCGAAAGCACCTGCGAAGTCTCAACCTCTATTTCTGGAAGAAGACGAGGACGAAGACGATGTACAAGCGTCAAATAACGGCGGCTCTGCACTGGCAGACAGCAACGAAGAGCAAACTCTCCGATCAACCCGAACTAGAAGTACGCAAAAGCCGCCAGCTAAGGCTAAGGCATCGAGCAGGAAAGCTGCGCCCGTTCTGGTCGATGATGATAGTGATGATGGTGCGGTCTTCAAGGGGTTCAAGGGGAGACGAAGGCGGTGAGAGTCTAACTTAGTTAGACTCCGATATTGAGATGCATACGCTAAGTGGTAGTGACGTAGGCTTGATTGAAACCATCTATTTTACTATACTTATCCTTTTCGTCCTGATTGCAATCTAATGTGACAATTCTTCTGATGGCATTTGAGGCGGGGTCTTCCATCTGCCTTGCCTAATGTCGGCGAGATACACCGGACGATATACGTCCAACCTTGCATGTTGAGAGAGGAGTCTGTCACTGGCCACAACGTCGGTCGCCTTACTTCATTCATATGCCGAAGGATACGGGATTAATCAGGCGAAGTGATCGGTCTGGCATACTTACATTCAAACTCCACGATAGATAGATAATGGCTTACCTCCAATTTCCTCACATATAGCCTTTTTGACATATTCTTTTATATATGTTTGATTGATGCCAGGCCGCCGGGGTACTTCTATGTGTGAGGGTTGACCAGAGTACGCGGTGGGGGTCTCACAATGTGAGCTGCATTGTCTGGCCGATTTATTGACAGGTTGGTGGTGGCAGCACACGGTACAGATGATAATTATTTGCGTGGACCTCTCCGAATTGCGGCGACTTGTTCGTACTTTTCGTGGCCTGGCGATTCCGATAGAGTGCTGTTAATCATGCTGGTATAGTCAAAAACAAAGTTCATCAGAAAGATGTGGCAGAGTACATATATCATGCAATCGCCATCGCGAATCTCAAGCTCAAAAACAAGCTAAACAATAGCGGAAATTCTCTCGGTCACAAATAAGACTAGCAGGGCGAAATAGGCCACCATCAAATATATTCTTCAAAATATCTAGCTGTACCTCTACCCTCTCCTCTCCTCCGATCAAGTACACTTTACAAGATGTATCCTGCCGATGCGAGCGCCTGGATGAACGGACGAGCATCCGGGGTTGCCTCGATCATTGCTTTCACACTCTGCCCATGTCTCTTAGACATCTGCACAAGCTCCTGGCCGAGGAATTGCTGTGGGTCTCGTACATACTCAACAGGGTCAGCTTCCGGAGTCTCAGACGCCGCAAGCCGCGAATAGGCAGCTTGATAACCAGCAGTCTGTTCTTCGAAGTCAATTTCAGTCAATCCCGCATGTGGATCTTCGTCTGTCCTAGAGTTTGTGAGGTATTGAGGTTCGCTAAAGAGTTTTACGAGGCTACCGAAGGTTGCCGGCCTACTCTAGAGTCAGGAAAAACAGAGAAAGCGATGGCATGAGGCCAACGCACCACGCCGCAGCAGATGGCTGTTGTGTCATGAAGGTGCTTTGTGTCAGTAAACGTGTTGCGCCCACGACTACGAGCTTGCGCTCCTTTGTAGGCATTTTGGGAACTTGGGGAACAATGAAGTTGACCAAGATCTGGGACCATAGTCTTCGGAAGCCGAATATATTAATATTCTTGTCTTTTGGCCGACCAATCAGAAGACAGGACCCACCCAGGCTGAATCTCCTCGACGGTTCCAATCACGTAGTCAGGAGAGAGGCCATCCACATTGATAGCCATCGTAAACAAGAAAAACTTGGTGAAGAGATGAACATATTTGTCCGTCTTGGATGTTTGCATCCTTGTGAGAAGGGTCATCACTATTGCCTTAAAGTACTGCTTCAATTGATCGCTATATTGGATGACTGTCATGTCATGCTACATGGCAAGCTAATGAGACAACTTACGGCTTGACGTTGAGAGCAACGGACTGAAGTAACTCGAAACCCCAAGCGTCATTGAGCTTAGACGGGATCAAGCGTTGCTGCACAACCGCTAGTACTGGAGCGACTTGACCAGCGGCAAGCATGCCTTCACTATCTCTTGCTAGGTATGCCTTGAGCAGTTTTACCAGTCCTGGAATGCTGCCCTTTTGTTGCCAGATAGCCGGTGTGAGCAGGAAGGGAAGAAGGCTACGGTATTGCTCTGGCACTTCCGCTTTGTGGAGCTCTAGCATCTGTGCAAGGACTTGAAAGACGTAGGGAATGTATTCTGCCATTCAGAAGGAATGGCTGAGACGGAAAGAAAGGAACAGGAAACAAACAGCTCACGATCGACATCCTGTTGCAATATGAAAGTGAAGGGTCCGAAGAGAGCCTGCTCAAATATTGGAAGTGTCGATACGTTTCCACTGACCACGAATCTTTTAACAGTTTAGCCAGAAGTTAATATGATATGAAGAGCAGCATACCTCATGAGGCCTGAAATACTCTCAAAGATGAACTGATCGAAACGGGGATTGCTGGGATTCTTTGATATGAGACCAAGTATCGCAACAAGGCGCGTCAATGTTCGCTCAAAGGTCGGGGTAAGCGTTTGGCGAGCAGTTACAATGACCCGCATGACACCTAAAGACCCGTTGAGTTCGTTCCAGACTCACTACGCAAGTCTCTTACACTTCATAAGATAATCATTCTCTGCAACTTTTTCTGATGTACCAGCGCTCTCTATCCTCGTTAGAAGCGCTTCAACAAGGCTGGGGGCAAAATCGTGGATATCTGCTTGAGCGAAGCTGAAGAGTGTAGTTCAAATTACATGAAAAAGTGAACGTGTTAGCATACGAACACGAGATGATTTCCTTGCTTGATGGAAAGGACGCGATCGATGGTAATGGCGGCGTAGGTATAGGTCACATAATTAGTAGAGCGTAGGTGCTGCGCCAGGAGTGGGAGCACCGAGAGAAGTTGAGGTTTTGTGAGCTAATTTATAAATGAGAATGATATGCGGAAGACATATAGATAAAAGCCATACTTGGTTACGGAAAGTAAGTAGGAATCGAATAGCGTCCACTTGTAAAATGGGATGCACGGTGCCTTGTGCAGCTTGCAAGTCGTGGAAGACATGATCCGAAAAGAATTTGACAACGTCTACGAGGGAATTTGTTGACGTCACACCGTGCTGGGGTTAAAATTATCATCAGCTCATCTTCTCACAACCTTCGAGATCACTTACTTGTGATGTTGAACCCCTCGTCGCCAGCGCTGTCAAAAGATACACCGCACTATCCTTCGCTTTCCAGTTTTCTGCTTTATTTGACTCGTACTCATTCAAGCCAGTTCCAATCCACGTTCCAACAATTTCGGTGGTTTCTGCCTCGAACCCACTCCCTACTAGAGCCTGGAGGACATCGGCCGCAGCTTGTCGACGGGTAGCAGTGTCAGTCCCCGTAGTTGATAATGCCAAGTCTAGACGGATGAATTCCAGCGGGTCATCCTCGAATTGTTCCACGTCATGCTCTCGTAGTGCAACGTTGGAAACAACAACGCCCTGCACCAAGGAGGATATTGTGTCTCTCGCCGAAAAGAGGCTTTTCCATTGACCCGAGCGAATCGCTGTTGAGATAAAACGAAGAGATTGAGAAACCAGCTAAAAATGACTTATACACTACACTGTGAACAGCACAATTCAAAGTACTAACGTTATCATCTGCGATACCAGGGAGTTGATTGGACCCAATGAGACCCCACACAGACTGTACGAAAGATTCGACGGCAGGTGATTGTTGTAGCTGCTCTGGGTATAACTTGATATATAGCTGTAAGGGATGAGGAAAGGTCAATCTCCCGAGTCGCGTGTAGAATGCTTACTTCGGCAATTTCGAGGATCCTAGTTTTGATCTGCGATGGAAGGGAAGGGGTTGTATCATCCGGCTATTATACATGATTGGTTAGATCTTGACATCTGCGGTGGACAAATGTAACCTCACGTCACCCTTCAGCTCGGCCGAGTCCCAAGTCATAAACAGTTGGAACCAACCTGTTCCTGGTGCGAACAATTCGGCGTGAGCGTCCTCAATATCAGGAGGAAGGTCGTGGCAAGTGAAATCATAAAATATGTCGTTAAGTAGGACCATAGCTTGTGCAAGGAGCGCGTAGTTGGCAAGAGGGGTGGTCAAGGAGGGATTCGTACTGGGGTCTTTTAGAAGAGTCGCTGTCTGCCTAAAGAGCTGCAAGAACGGCTTGACAAATGTTTTCAGGACAAGATTGATCTCTGTAAAGAGATCGTCGGATCGGACATGAGCGCGCCACTTGCAAAAAATCGAATGTGCTGTTTCAAGGACACCAATGTTGATATTGTAGTCAGTCAGGGAAAGAGACGCGACAAGTTGCTAAACACCGAGGGATGACAGCATCAGCCTAGATAGTCCTCCAAAGCCAGAACACGAACCTACATGGATGAGATTCTCCCATTTATGTGGGAAGTCAAGTTCTGCGATCAGAGAGACAGACTCGGCAACTTGAGCACGAATCCCCTTGTCTGCAGGACCAGACAACGCCAGCATCGCGGGCACGAGCTCTGATCTCAGGGCTGCCTTGTCATGCTCGGCTAAGGGTTGTACATCCTAGAAAACGAGACAACGTTGGTGAGCTGTGCAAAGCTATCGTGAGGACATAACAAACCTCCTCCCATCTGTGCTTCGTGATGTTCTTTAGATACACTCCCCCCGCCAATCGGACCGCACGATCCTGCGATGGCTCCAAGACGAGACGGAGGAGATGCAAGAGGAAGCCAGGCTGAACGCTCACAGCGTCAAGGCTTTGCTCCGCTTGTTTCCTACTTGTAGGTTCGAGAGAAGCAAGGAGAAGAGCTGGAAGATCAGCCATAATAGTCAAAGTGAAAGTGAAGAGAAATTTCGATCTCCAAGACGCGTGCCCTTTGTGTGCTTCTATTTGACCACGCGCCGAAGACGCGTAGAAGAACAAGTCTGCATTATTGAATACTATTACAACGATTCGTATATTCAAGGCGACTACATTTTAGAGGAACAAGGAATATTCGAGACAGACGACGAGAGACCATACTACGGTTAGCCTATAGAGGGAAGTGGAGTGGTATAACCGAAAAATATAGATAGAAAAAAAAGAAACAGGATAAAAAAACATACGCATATCGCGAAGACTAATACGAATTCTTGGATTCCTCACGAACTGCTGCCAATGCGACATCACGAAGATGGGGGTTGGTCTTCAGCAATTCCTCGAACTGGTTGGGCTGAAGTGACGACAAGGCTGCGAGATTCGAGTACAGCGCTTGCTGAATTTCAGGAGACAGTAAGGTCTGAGATGGCGGAGTTTGCGTTCGAGAAGAACCTGTCAATTGACTGGGAGTGTCGCCATCTTGTACTTGCCCAGCCGATTGAGATTCTTGAGACTGACCATCGCCACTTGAATGGTCCTGATCCTGAGTTGAGGATCCCTGTGCCTGCTGCCCTGTGAGAGCATGGTTGTTGTTCTGTCCTTGGTCGCCTTGCCGCTGCCAGCCAGATGTAGCAGTTTGATACGGGTTCTGACTCTGGTAGGTGTACGGCAGGCCAAATTGCGACCCCGTAGTGGGAT
Organism: Termitomyces bulborhizus; assembly: GCA_017580835.1. Classification (NCBI taxonomy): domain Eukaryota; kingdom Fungi; phylum Basidiomycota; class Agaricomycetes; order Agaricales; family Lyophyllaceae; genus Termitomyces; species Termitomyces bulborhizus. Next base: position 9,691 of record JAGDQM010016906.1, read on the forward strand.
AGTATTGTGAGTAAGCATAGGGGTTCGCAGCATATTGTGTATTCGGATAGCGCCAGTAGTCATAATTCGTCGCCTGAGATGGATAGTAGCGCGACAGGTGCCCATAGGGGTGCTGAGGCGCCGCTTGGGTCTTGGAAGTACTAGCAACCGGCTGGTATTGGGGCAATCGCGATCCAGTAGCAGTCTTCACAGATGAGGATGTTGACACAGCAGTCCCGACTGTCACGGCTGTACAGAGGCAAAGACTAATTAGCACGACTGATGACATACATATAATGAGAGTATTATACTCACCATCTGTTTTGATAGCCATTTCTGTCGGTTTCTGCTGCACTGGAATATCGGTATTCCCAAATATCACACTGCTCCATTTGAATTCCCTCTTTTCCCCTTTGTCCCACAGGACTTCCACCGAGTTCGTTGCCTCTATCACCCTGATAAGCGATACCTCAAAGACGCCGGAACTGACACGAAGTTTGATGCGAGCCATCTCAGGTAGGGCTAGTAATTCGTTCTTTATCTTGTCTTTTTTCGCCTCTTTCTTGGCAGCGGCCACGATCTAGATGAAGCGATTCAATTTCACGACACAGTAGAGATATACGATGATGCGTAACGTACGGGGTTGTGCTGGGAACACAGAACTTGAGCTTCCAACTTTGTGATGGTCTTGAGTACTTGGGGAACCGCCGCAGGGGCACTTGTCCCTTGTGTGACTGCTGATGGTGCAGAGTCTACTTGCATAGCGTCGGAGGCAGCAGGGACAGCCGATACGGCATCTGCAGGCGCCGTTGGTACAACAAGTAGCACCTCTTTCTCGACCTCCGCAACACTGAAGAGTATATTCGATGCGGCCCCATCCCGTGCACAAGATACGTGGAAGGCCTTTGAGCATTTCCCTTTTGTACATTGTATAGGGGCACCATGCGCCTTCGGGCGATTTTTTGTACAGGCTGAACATTTCTGTTCATTGGGGGATAAGACGAGGGAAGAAGAAAAAGAGCCAAAAACCTACCAAGTGCCACCGATCTCTGACAATTCCATCGACACCATAGACTACTTTTTCCTTGACACCAGAAAGCTCGATTTCATCAACCCAGGTTTCGGGAATTATGTTTGCGCAGTGCTCATGAGCCATCCATTCTTTTGGGTTTCCTGCAGCTTCCTCAATGTCCTTGCGTCCGATAGGAGGGTCATAAACCCGCAAAAGGCCTTCCTTGTCCATAGATATACAGAGACAGCATGGGAATAGTTCCATAGCTGGCCGTGGTCCGAGTTTGATGGTGAGTGGTACCTTGGATACTGGTGCTGAAGATTTAGACTTCGCAGATGGTCCAGCTTTTGATTGTGACAGTTTAATCCTCAGTTTCTTGGCATGGGGCTCCTCGAGCGCCTCAAGCTTCCGTTTATGAGATTTCTTCGCTTTGAAACTCTTGAGTTCTCCAATGTCATTCTCCTTCTTTACAGTAACACGTTTGACTTTGGTTTTGGACGGCGCAGGTGGTGCTTCGGGCAGAGGATTACCGGCTTCTAGAGCACGATCAATAAGGAGCTGATCGACATCGATTGTCACGCTACGGGATTGGTGAGCATCAATACATATTCTGAACGAGGCAGGAGTATTTCGTACCTATCACCAACACACTCGCATGCTTTCGCACGTCTGCCGAGTTCTATCCAGCTTTCAAGTGCAAAGTTGACGCTCTCTGCACAATTGAAGCCTAGATTGAAGCCGGCATGATAGCCACGAGGGAAAGTGATCACAAATTCTCCAGAGTGTTGTACAAGGAAATTGGGACGACAAGAAGATTGAGCGAGAGTTGTGGGCGAAGCCAGAAAAGACTTGTGTCGTAGGAATTGTGAGCATTTGGAGTCCTTCGGAAAGAAACCTGACAGACATGTTTCAGCTAGAGCCAAAATAACTCCATGAAGGAAATTTCACCTTTCATCGTTTGTTCAAGAGCACCAGCTCTTCCCTGAGGAATTGCATACCAAAACTTGGGCGCTCCGAAATGGATATAATTGATGCTGAAAAGATCCATATCTTCAACGTGCCAAGCGAAGGTTGCCCTCCACATGCCAAAATATAGATATGGTGTATTGACTCCGGGTAGACTTTGATCCTTAGGGAGGAGGCGAGAAAGGGCTGAAGGGAGTTTGCCCACGTTCCAGACGGCTGTTTCATCAGTGAATAGTGTGCCTTTATAAAGGGGTCGATTCAGCTGAATCGAATCGTTGAAGAAAGAGTGTAAACTGACCTGACGTATCGGCGCCATACCAGGCAGGCTTCCCAAGACTACAATTTCGCCAATAATGCCGTTCAAGCATTTGACAAAATTCTGGTGTATAATCCGCCGCTGTAGTGCTAGGCGGTAACCAATCATTGTGGGGGTCGAAGTTTTCGAGGAATTTGAGGTCCTGGGATGCACGATCGGCAAGCGCTGCTTCCCTGGCTTGTCTTGAGGGCCCAACGCGCTTCTTCTTCGTATCAGCTTTCACATCCTCTTTCTCATCAGTAGCAATAACAACCAGCTGAGATGAAGGTGACGGTGGTGTGGCGATGCTGTTCGGTGGTGAGAGCGCAGAGAGATCTTGAGCTAAATTAGAGTCTGCAAAACCCGGCGACTGAGCATCGACAGGTTCCTCCTTGATCGAAGGAGCCTGCTCCGGGCCGGTCTCAGCTTTCTTCGTCTTTCTGGTTCTTGGCCTAACATAGGCACTTCGAGCCTGGAGGCCGACTTCGCCAACCCCTGGTGCACGAAACTCGTCCTTTGCACACAATTCAAACCATTCGCGGGTACTCATCACTTTACGCTTTTCCATATTCTCTTGCCGGAAACGGCCACCACTACCAAACATATGTTGCTCAATCGGTGACCTAATTTTTGCTGCAACGAGTTGCTCCTTTAGTGGAGGCAAGGAATCGCTCCTTGGATTGAGATTGGGGTAAGTCTAAGCTATATGTGTTTGGGTGCTACACACCATTCTTTCGGCGGGATGATTTTCACGATACCACTTCTCATTCCCCAACATTCAATTTTTGATACGTATTCTTCAAAATCTTCAAATTCCTCCATCGTTGGCTTGAAGACCGGAACCCCACGATGTGCCAGAGGGTCATCTTCAGGGTCTAGCCATGTCTTGCCATCCGAACTCGGCGACGGCGGCAGCTGGACGTCAGCTGCACCATAGAAATGGTCTGGTTGTGTCGGTGGCAACGGCGAAGGAGATCGAAGTGGGGTCAGAGAGGAGGAACGAGACGAGGACATAATTTGAGCGTCTGTGAGGAACCTCGTTTAGCGGTGAATGTATATAGAGTAATCTGGACGCGCGGTGCAGCCGCAAGAGCCCTCTCTGTCGTACAGTGCTGTCTGCTGGTTGTTGGTGGCAGAAACGAAAGTGGAAGATGGCCGTACACTTGATTTTTGGTTGACCTCAGCAATGCACACAGTGGATTCTGGGGCTGGTCGGAGTTCCAAACCGTGCCCGAAATGGAAATGGGCACTCTCTTGGTCTGGTCACCGATCCGGCCTCACCGCCACCTGGTCTGTGCACAACACGACGAGAGAACTTGGTGTTGTTTTATTTTTCTTTCTTGGATAGGGATTCAAATTGGATTTTCGAGACAATTTGCTAGTATCGGATCAATGCTTCCTTAGCAGGAATCTTCTCAAGAAATAGACTTCTCAAAACTAGTGATCAAGGAAGAAGACCTTTACTTATGTCTTCGTTGATCTGATTCCATTGTATAACATTCGGAACCGCGAATGATATCACATGACAAAACCACGGTGCAATACAAGAAGAAGGTAGATCGTTTCGTGCACCGACGGAATAATAGTGGTTTGTTTAACGATCTTATCCTCATATCACAATAAAGTGTTGTAGGCGGACTTGGGAGATTGATCTCCCGCGAGCGCCGCATACTCATTGGGGTAATCGTCCAATGCCACCTTATAGCTGCTTGGAAAATCGAGTTTCTCGCACTTCTTCGCATCGTTTCACATCGTTCTTGATCCTTGTCTCATGGAAAGGAGATCGACTAGTGTCGAAGTCTCTCCATCTGTTCAATTGAGATTCAGGGACGATACGTCGACGGTCGGCCTGACTTGTTAAACCAACGACTTACCCTGCGTCGATTTCAACAAACTCAAAAGGATTGTTTCGAAGTCATTGATATAGCTGCCTCCCTGTGGTATCTGTGTCGATATACTTAAACCGTCACTGAAGCGTTTTCAGGGAGAGAGCTGAGTAAATACCCTTCCGGTCACGGATCCATTCATAGCCTAGCTATTTCCTCC
>JAGDQM010016907.1:2118-19743 GCA_017580835.1 Termitomyces bulborhizus
GATACCGCGTCACTTTGAGTGCACGTGACACTGAGCACGCAATCGAGCGCGTCGAGCACGACATCGTCTGAGTTTGAAGGAATAGTAGAAATAGCAAGGGTTTGTGAGATGTTGTCGTTTCCTTCGCTCTTCCAGCGTCTGCGCCTCCATACATTCCTTCGTTTATAATCGTCTGTGTTGGAGTCCTCGATCAACTTAGCTGAAACCTCAGATCCCAAAATTATCACCAGTGTTCTTGGTGAACATCATCTCAGACTTCTTAATTGAGGCGTTGGGCGTCGCGCCATCCTAGCTTGAAGCTCACTTCTATCTGCCTCCTTCTCTCCTTCTCTCGTTGTCTCAAGCACCTATACACATCATCGTCACGTGCGCTCCGTGCCCGTCCATTGCTCGGATCTTTATCTCTGCTGGTCAATTATGTGGTTTTCGGTGGGTTGGATGTGTGGTTTCTGGTTGGCTTATCGTGCTTGTCTGAGATGTCGTGGGTGAGGGATGACATGATGCGAAATAAACTCGAAGAATGCGTCCATCTCACTGTCTTTCATGATTCTGATAAGGGACGGCAGGGGAGTGATTCCTGGAATACTTCCATATTGTCCCTCACGTCCAGACAAAGCATGAATATGCCCCATACGTTATCATTTTGGCGTCCCGCGGCATGCCGTCCGTACGATAGGCTCCAACCGTTCCCAATCTAGTTTTTGGGGTACGAGCCTTCGGTGCTTTGTACGTGTTGTTAGTTACATTTCCGCTATAAAATGCCTTTTCTTCGCACTTTTCCCCACAACTCATCTGAGTATACAAGGCTAAACCGTCTATTCCTCTTCAGTTTGCGTCATGCTTACACCTTCGTCTTCGTCCTCATCTCTTGACTCAGTCTTCGACCATCCAAATTCACGAGCGACCACTCCGTCGTCCGTTGTCTCTTCGCTATCGTTGCATAAGTCGATTGGGAGCATCTCATTCCAGGCTCCGAACATATGCATGATTGTGCAGTCGGCAGTGGTTGACGTGGGCTTCGTGACGTCAGCCTTCAACACCTACTCTCAACAGGGTTGCTTGGGAATCTGTGTCCCAATTGATGCGAGCCCACGAACTATCTTGCCATTGAGCGGGAAAAAGCAGATGGTCACAACCTTCGGATGTTATACGTTTAGAGCGGCGATTTCTGATGCTACTAACTGTTCTCTTAAGCGGGAGGACGTGGATCTGACAATAGTAAGCCCTGTCTGTAATACCTCAAATGACGCCCAAAAACAAATTTCGTCTTTCAGTCTACCTCAACTTTTCCGGACATCGTTCAACACCTCACAGCTTTTTCGCTCGCTGGGCTTCGCGCTGTCTCTTTCATGCCTCTAGTCGGGGGCTATGTCATATACACACTCGAACGGCCCCCCTTCAACTACATACCACTTTCGACGACCCCTTGTTTCACTCTTTCCCCTAAGCCTTCAAGCGGCAATGTCCCCACCCTCGAAGAGTGGAAAAATGTCTGGGACACGTGGGATTTGATTACGCTTCAGATGATCCCTCGAGAAATGCTTCACCAGAAGCCTATTGACCTTCGCCACAAGTGTTTGTTTTATATCGGACACATACCAACGTGGGTGACATTGTACCTCAATGACATAGTGTAACTCATTTGATTATGGTGCACAGGTTCCTTGATATGCTTCTGTCTAAGGCTATTGGCGGAAGTGCGAGCGAGCCTCGGTATTTCTGGAACATTTTTGAGGTATATTGGTTGTATTACTTGTAAGCCTTCTTCATAACATTCAACAGCGAGGCATCGACCCTCACGTCGACGACCCGGATCATTGCCATGTAGGCTTACGTGTTTAAAGGTTGACGTTGTACTCACATTAGATCCATCAGAGCCACTCTGAGGTTCCAGATAAAGACGAAGACTGGCCTGTCCTTGAAACCATCGTCAGTTTCCGTGATAAAGTCCGCTCTAGGCTTATCGAGTTATATAATGACCTTCAAATTGGCAAGCGTCGCCTCACGCGGAACATCGCCCGGACACTCGTCATGACGATCGAGCACGAGGGATTCCATATCGAGGTGGGTTGTTCTCTCATTTCCCCCCATCCTCTTCGTACTTAACCACCCCGTATCGTAGACATTGTTATACATGCTTATCCAGCGCGCAGGCTCCGGTACACTTCCCCCTCCGGGATTCACCGTACCCCCTTGGGAGTTATTGACCCAACAATGGGATGCAGCCCCTGCGCCATCCACATCCACCGTCGTCGTCGGTCCTGCGACTGTCTTGCTTGGTCATCAGGACTCAGAGGGCGACGATGCGATACCGGGCGTTGCGGAGGACGTCGACAATCATGTGTTCGGATGGGACAATGAAAGTCCCGAGAGGAAATTTGAGGTGGCGGCGTTCCATGCTGAGTGGCGTCCTGTTACCAATGGTGAGTTCGCGGCGTTTTGGAGGGTGCAGGGTGCAGGTCCCTCGAAGATCCCTGGCAGTTGGGTGTACGAGGCCGGAGAGATAAAGGTGGGGGTTATTCTCTCTGTCCAATCACGTTTTTGTCGTGTTGATAACGGATAGGTCCGAACAATGTATGGACCGGTGTCAATGGAGATTGCCCGGCATTGGCCAGTACTGACATCGTACGATGATCTCCTTGCATATGCTCAATCAAAGGGCGGCCGTCTTCCAACGGAAGCTGAACTTCGGCTGTTCCTTGACACATACGAGGTGGGGCATGAAGGCGGGTCCAACACGGGTTTCAGAAATTGGCACCCTGTTCCGTGAGTTTTACTTTACCTCTTATTACCTCCGGCCCGTCGTTGACCACATGTCTACCAGTGCAACAGCTGGCTTAGAATCCAGGAACGGTAGGGGTTCAAACGGGGGGGTGTGGGAGTGGACTTCGACCCTCTTTGATACTCATGAAGGTTTCTCCCCAACAAACTTATTCACTGGGTAAAGATATTCGTGTTTCGCACTGTGCTTTTCGACCATCTTACCTCGCATTAGGTACTCCACCGATTTCTTTGACACAAAACACCATGTCGTGGTATGCATTTTCTTGTTCTTTGCCCTTAACGTGCTCTAAACAAACGCCCTTTACACAGTTGGGAGCATCTTACGCTACTATCCCTCGATTAGCCAGTCGTAAGACAGTAAGAAATTTCTACCAACACAATTATCCGTATCCTTGGGTGGGAGGACGGGTTGTTTATGATTTGTGAATGGTTGGGTGTGCGGTCCGCGTGCAAACCTACCCAAGTACCGTGCATCCTCGTGTAAGTAATATTGTATTGTTTTTCAAGGTTCAGTATCTTTGTATAATAGAATGTCTTGCCCACCTGCATCAGTGGAATCCCGATTTTGCTGCTTGGAGGATGAACGCCAATTACTGTTCGAAAAAACCGATTAGTTTGGCTGAAATCATTATGACTACACACCAAAGAGTTGCCGCCTGATCAATACTCTCGACCTTTGGCCAGATGATGCCTGGGACCTGCTGAAAGTTAAAATCGACAATATATCGTACGATCGCCATCACGTGCCTTGAGAACGAAAAAAAGCCAGGTTCTCTTAAAAGTCAGTCCATATTCAGTTGCGTTCCCACTAATTCCCTTTCTCTTCCTTCTCCCCTTCGGCACTCCTTATCATATTATGTGAGTGGTATCATCCGCCTTGTATTCTGGTTTGATATGCGTAGTGTTTCGCTTGGATGTTGATAAGTGATATCATCTATGTCCCTCTTGAACTTCTCTGTCTTCCTGCCCAGAGTCTGACCTCTCCCCATTTACGTAGAACAATGGCTACCTCCTCTGCTGATGGTCGTGTGGGCAACCGTATCGAGAACTACAATGGATTTTGGAAGGAGGACCTGGGAAGAGAAGATGAGGGTGCCACGGAAAAGCGTCTCGACAGCTATACAGAAGTCGTAAATGGTCGGTTCGTTACCCAACACGTTTCCATATGCTAATCCTTCTCCCCATACCCATCAGGTTATTATGATGGGGCAACAGAGTTGTACGAGTACGGCTGGGCTCAATCCTTCCACTTCTCGCGTTTCTACAAGGGAGAGTCGTTTCATGCCTCTCTCGCCCGTCACGAGCACTACCTTGCGGCCCAGATGGGTCTTCGTCCTGGCATGCGTGTCCTTGATGTGGGTTGCGGTGTCGGTGGTCCTGCTCGTGAAATTGCTCGGTTCTCGGATGCTACCATTGTTGGCCTGAACAATAATCAATTCCAGATCAACAGAGCGAAGAAATATACTGCTAGGGCTAGCCTCGAGAAACAAGTTACTTTCGTCAAAGGCGACTTTATGAAACTCGTTGAGCAATTTGGGGAGAACTCCTTCGATGCAGGTCGGCACATCACCAGTCGATCCGTGTGCAAATCCTTGACCTTTCTTTTCTAGTTTACGCCATCGAGGCCACTTGCCATGCTCCATCTTGGGAAGGCGTTTACGGCCAAATCTTCAAGATTCTGAAGCCTGGGGGAGTTGTAAGTAGTGTCATTCACCACGTCATTCATTCATCGGATTAATGTAGAACAGTTCGGCGTGTACGAGTGGTGTATGACCGATGAATGGGATCCCTCTGTTCCGGAGCATAAGCGCCTTGCTCACGAGATTGAGATTGGTAACGGTATTCCTGAAATGCGTCCTCTTCGCTTAGCCCGCGAAGCCCTCAAGACTGCCGGTTTCAAAGTTGAGCATGAAGAGGACTTGGCCGCCCGATCCGATCCTATTCCGTGGTACTATCCCCTGGAGGGTGATATCACCAAAGCGCAAACTTTTTGGGACTACTTTACTGTCTGGCGTATGAGTTGGAGCGGTAAGCTTGTCACCCACAATGCAGTTCGTCTGCTGGAATGGATTGGGCTTGTGCCCAAGGGAACCCATTCTGTTGGCGAATCATTAAAGGTGGCTGCTGACGCTCTCGTGAAGGGCGGTCAAACAAAGGTTTTCATGGCTCTTGATCGCCTTAGTATCCTTCTCACGATCTTCTGACAGCTCTTCACACCGATGTACCTTGCGGTCGGTCGCAAACCTACCAATTGAGATGGGGAAATTGTCAGAGAACCTATATACCCTATACCCTAATATCCACTGCCGTAGATTTGGTGAAGATTTATATACATTTTGGCATATCCCGAGTGGTTGAGCGTTGGATCCCCGAAAGAAATCCAAACATGAGGTACCTCGGCACCTTCCGATCAATATGTAAAATCCTCGAGACCAGTGCCACCTGTTCATGGCCAGCGATCCCAGGGTACATAAACCTAGGCTTCCTAAAGCCTACACTCCCCAACAGCTGACGTTTCTTAAGAGGTAGAAAGAAATCTAGGGTCCTCAGGCGCCTCTGACAATCTTCCTCACACAGCAATCTAGTAGAATTTGAAAGAAGATCTCAGGGCTCAATCAGAGGGGATGCAAAGAAATATGCCCTCGAGCGGGCATCGGATTTTATCACGCAGTTCGGACTACCGCCTGAGTTCATTGGCGTTCATGAGGCGGAGAACAAGTTCCGCGAGGTTTGCGCAGGCTTCCTCCGCAGAGATATCCACTCTGACTCCAGCTAAATATTTTAGCAAATCTACAACTGGTTCAAGAATACAGTAGGCAGAACCCGACGCAAGAATGAAGGCAGGCCGAGGTCTGGTACAAAGAAGGTCACAGAAAAAGGTAAGGTTCATAAATCCTCTGCGATCATGGTTATTGTCTCATTGCCTGTGCGGCACAGCCCAAGGGAATCCGAGTGACATAGCGTGGAATCCTGTAACAACGACTATTATACCATATACCCATGCAGAAACAAGTTCTAATTCTGCCAGCTCCGCCCGTCCTGCTGTTGTATCCCCAGTACAGTATGCAGCGCTTCACCCTACAGCCTCTATCCCCACGTCATTGCCATCCGTTTCTCCACCCCACCTTAAGCTCACGATATCCAAATCAACAATCCGTGATGCCTTCCTTCGGAATGCTGAGGCCTCGAGTCTTGCAAACATGATCCAGACATATACAATATCTGATCCATCACCAACACCATTGACTGGTATTGTCGAAGCACTCTTTGAAGCACTCTCCACAGAAACATCTGGACATTTCAATGACAACAGAGAAGCAATCACCTATGTTCGCAGCTACTTCGAGGCCTCGTCATATTTTTCACCATCAATGGTGCACGCGGGTGTTTCTGGGCCTATGGCGGGCCCGCGTGCCATCCAAATGCAAGTACGGAAATATTCTACATGGGTGCCGAATGCAACAATCAAGCAAGACCGGCGATCACCAGCGCTGTCGTCGGCGTCAACATCAAGTTCAATGTCGGACGAGATGCAACGCATAGCGAGCGACCGCCAACGTCGGAAGGACCATATACAATGGGCGAATATCCACGCCGCTGCACTCGAGCTTGGGATACTTGGCATGGGCCACGCAGGAGATGCTGATAATAGCGGGTACGCCTACGCTATGGGCCGTGCATTTTCTGAGATGGTGGCGCGGGATGCGGTCTGGGAGTCGGATGAAGTTGAATGGGTTGCAGGGGTGTGTGTTTTGAGGGCTGTGATACGAACAGCTATGAGAGGAGATCGGAGGCAGAGGGATGAATACGACGAGCTCTTGAGGAACTACGAAAAGAAGTGGAGAGAGATCAAGGATGAAGCGAGACAGTCATTCGTAACAGTGAGTACATACGCGCGTTTTGACATCACCGTCCCTAAATTATATACAGGAGGTGCTTCTAGCCGCCAAAGAAGATCTTGCAAGGCTGGACGAAACCCTGTGATGACCGGATGATAGATGGCATCTTTACCCTGTGTACGTTTCTCATACCTAACGATCTTAAAATCTTGATCCGCACTCAACTTTCCCATTCTGTATCTTTCATCACTTTTGCTTTGCTGTGTCGCTGTTGAGTTTAATAACTTATTTATATGCATGTACTAGGATTCGTAGTCATCTTGACGAGAACACAGTGGGTCATAGACCATAGCCACATGTCAAAAGAAAGTACTCCCTCCAAGAAACCTTTCCGTGGTTCGTGGTTTTACAAATCTATTTTTCGGTTTCGTAGTTTCTATTTTCTCATCTCTGATCGACAGAAGGATACTTATTAGCCATGCCATGCAACTCTCTAGTTCTTTCAGAGGCCCGGTGCATGAGGCCTGCCCACGACCACACTAGTACGGCCTGGGCGATAGGAATTTCCTCGTATTTCTCTTTATGTACCATCGCGACTAGCGAACGTCAATTGGTGGTACAGTGGGCAGGATTGGTTCGTCTTTTAGAGAATTGCTGAAGCATCAGCACACTTCAACTTATTTCCGTCTATCAAACTATGTTGAATCCAAGTTCCATGCAGAAAGAACATCGCTTGAAGCTCAGGTGACCCAGATTCCTTGCTTCGGGAACACCTATGAGCGAGGGAGGTTTTGATAGATCGCTTCAGTCGTGTGTGCAGAAAACGATCGCGACCTGCAGTCACATCGGGTCATTCAGAGAAACAATGCAAATGTATGTGCCAATGTTTGAAGAGACACGTCTCTTGCAAGGAATCCGATTTTCTGATAGCGAGGTTTTTTGATTGATAGAGCTCCCCGGTTGCGAAAGTGAACGCCTGTGATAAACTCAGTGGTGTGCAGATATCGCTCTCGCAAGTGACATGGGATTGTCCCAAATTAATGGTAAGCTTGGATCAGGATGCTTCCAAAGTTAATTCATTCCCAGTAGCTTCGGCATCGCAATCCGTTCAGCAGGTGACTATCATCTATGTTAAGGGATAATCATAATGTGCCGCTCCTTCCGCACGCATTCGGTGTACGCATTCGGTGTGAGGATATTGCCCAATTAGATGTATTGTCACCACGTAAATGTATGACTCAGCTTACATTTTTCCAGGGTTCCTCCGCGTTAGTGGGTGCTTGGCCCTAGTAATACAGGACATCGTGTCCAAGGATGAGGGCAGTGAATATTAGATTGATTCCGATCTTATAGGCCTTCAAGGCTTCCAAAGAAATGCGTTCATGACCCATGACTTCAATTGGAACACCTTATTGCTTTGAGTACTCATAGGTGAAATCAAAGAGTGAATATTCTGACATGATTGGGCGATACTACACTTCTCATACGCTGGTATTATAAAGCGGAAGGCCACCCACTAGGACTCTGTGGGCTCCCGGTCCAATTTCCTGCTGATGATCCTGATTCCCGTTGTTCCTGCTGGACCGTATATGTAAGACCTGAGATGGATCTACTCCTTCTATGGTGAATTGCGCTAACCAAAAGTTGCGAAGCCCCTCCGGTGATGTCAGGGCGAACGACCGGCTCACTGTGTGTCCTCGAATGGCGGTGATCCTCGAATTGCAGAGACGGCTGGTAATAAGACTCATGTGCAGGTGAGATGTTCGATGGGTCGGCTTGTTCCCCATGTAAAGGAGCGACAACGGAGCGAGTAGATGACTGAGAATGAATAGAAGCGGGGTATTCTGATGAACAGACGGAGAATTTGCTTCGTGGAAAATTCGACGTGATGTCGATGACTTCATCAGGGATGAAGAGGGCATTCGGACCTGGACCTTCGCTTGGGTGACTTGAGTATACTGATGATGCCGAGAACTGTGACCGAGGAGTTTGATAAACGATCTCTTTCTCTGGATAAGTTCCAGGAGGTGGCGGCGACGCAATCTTTCTCCAGGAATCTTCCTCCTCTTCCTCCTGCTTTCGCCCACAGATAGCAAACAATCGGTAGTTCAGGATGAAATACACGAAGAACATCAATGCTATCAAGCTCGCCATCACTGCACAAATCATGAGGAGTCTACTAGCAGTTCCGTGTGGAGTGGTGTCGGTAGACGTGGGCCGCTTTGCGTCCAAAGTATTCCCTGTTTCCGTAGGGTGCCCAGCCGAGATAGTGCCAGATCCCTTAGGGTTGCTCACCTCATTTATGTCACTAGGATTAATTCCAGAAGATTGCTCGGGAACGAGAGCCTCAGGAGTCACAGTCGGTCCAGAAGTAGCGAGACTAGGTTCGCGGAGGGAAGCCAGAGACGAAGGTTGCACGATGACGGTGGTCGGTGCTAGTACAGCATCAACCTTCAGAGCGGTCGGAAGGGTAGTGGTCGAGGGGACAATAAGGACCTGAGGTGCCACAGTTGACGAACCATGGCCTTGCGCAGGCTTGACGCTGTGACGAGCGTCAGCCATCATCTTAAAGACTTCGCTAACGGGAGGGAGGCGATCAGAGGCATCATTCGCCTTGATATCTTGAGAGGGATCTCCCTGAGCCTGCGGTGGAAGCTTTGGTCGCATTTGTCGTGCCAGCATCCACTTTGCATGCTTTCGCGGTCGGTGGACTGACCACGATGGAGCGGGTGATGTCGAAACCACGATAAAGTTGAGACAGAAGATGAGGGTGGTGACCACACGAATTTGAGCAATCATAGTACTGTATTGAACGAGCGTGGGGCCGTGTGGGCGTCGAGGCACAATCAAGAAGAGACGACAGAGGGAAGAGGTAACTCGAGAGTTACTCGAGACTTTCGTGTCAGACAAGTGATTTATATCTCGAGTGGCTGACCACCACATGTGAAGTTCCTCATATGCATATGCTGACGCTGACACCCACTATACAAAGTCAGAGTTCATATGTACCATCGTATTCGTTGTCGAGACCAAGCACATCCGAAGCAAGGAATGTACAGAAGATTGAGTGCACACCCATGGTCAGGTAATCAGATGGCGATGTTTGCGAGACTTGCTTGCTCAAAGACAACTGGGGCACTTGATGCGAGTCGCAATCGGTGACGCATATCATGTGTACAACAAGACCGGGGCAGGTCGTACAGATATGTTCAGCAGCGGAGGGCCACTTCCTGGGTGTCATCTCAGGAGGGGCCCGGCCACTTGTTCAGGGGCATAATTGTCGATTACAAACGCATCTCGGTAAAGGATTTCAGCCTTAATTCATAGTTTCGATTTCATCTCTTCGTTTTCGAACCATTTCTCTAATCTCTTCGTCATGTCAACCCACTCGTGCACTCCCCCCTGACCAACCCCCTTGACCCATTCTTCCGCCTTCCCAAGCTCCTGTACACGTTTCCAAGCCTTTCTCAGTACATCTTTCTTACAATACATTTCCTTCTCCCATTCCGGTACTCTGGTATACGCGCTACTTCCTTGACTTTGCGCACTCCGCCATGCAGCATTCAGGTCCCCGTCCGATGCCACGCAAAATTCGTATAAGGCGTCTCTGTACTCGAATTGTTCCAAGGTCTCGAATTGATGCCATACCTTCGCAATCGCTCGAGGATCATCGCCAACTCTTTTTCGCAGTTCTTCATAGCGCGTTATGATGTCCACGGCCTCTTGCATAGGCTCCAGACTTCCTGGATTTGCAAATGTATGCAACACTGCACGTGCTTGCGCCTCGACAAGTGGAAACGGTGCCACACGAACTAATAGTCCAAGAAACGCGAGACTCGAAGACGGGAACGTCTTTGTGAGAGGAAACAGATGTCGTGCAAGTGGAAAGACGCTAAAAGTAGAATTATAGATCTCCGCAGGAAGAGGAGGTACTGGTGAGGGCACGGTGGATCGGAGGACATCTTCTGAGAAGAAGGGAAAGGAGTATTGATATCCTGTTGCGAGTATACAGTGATCGACCCCAGTTTCAACCGACCCATCTTCAAATGTGACCTCCCCATTATCGCCAAACTGGGTGACGCGACCCCGTCGTTTGAGGTTTCCGATGTTTTCTGCTGTAGCGTTAGTGAAAGAGTGAATGACGGTGCAAGCGGTGGTACACATCTCAGCGGAGATGTCCCGGCCACTGGGCCCGCCACCGACTACGAGTACGGTGTCACCCATATTGTATGGGTGCCTGTACGTAGCGGAATGGCTAGCCCGACCGGAAGAAAGCCATTGAGCTATGCCGGGAGTGTCGGGGTATCGAGGTATTCGGTAGTGCCCATTGCATACCATCACTAAATCAAATGAAAGGACTGTATTTGTTGAGGTCGTTACCTCCCATTGCAGAGCATTCCAAACGACTGTCTTGACGATTGTGTTGAACTGGATGTGGGGCCGTAAGTGGAAATGGTCGGCATAATCATTGAGATATTGAAGTACGACTTTGGCGTCGGGAAAGAGGGCCGTCGATGGTGCGAATGGATAGCTGGTGTATGCCATTACGGGGTGTGGTATATTTGTAGTAAGCGAGTCATATATCGAGCTCTCGGGGGGATCGCCTGTCGATGGAATCGGTGCGGGAAACCTATAAGGAATCCCTAAAGATATCAACGAGTGATTTCCAAGAATTGTTACACACCATACACCTCCTAACTCTTTGCGAGCCTCGAAGACTGTAACTTTCCATTCTACAGATTTGTATTGTGAAGATTCTAGAAATATCTTTAATGCCGCTAGCCCAGCAGGTCCTGCACCAATGATGCAGATTGCTTTCGAATTCGTTGTCACCTGGTCATTCGGATACAATTCCGGCTGTATCGCTATACTTCATAGTATAAGCATGACATTGCCTACATGCGAGAGACCAAATATACTTGGTAGATCCATGGGAACAGTCTGTAGCTTCGGGTCGCTCAACGTTAGACGTCAACAAGAACGCAAATATTTGGAAACATTCGGCAACTCGGAAGATGGGTCATCCGATCGTTTGGGTTGATAAACCCATTTGTTGACCACTGGAGTAAAGGCTCCTCACCTGGGTCGGTGCTATTATTGTGGTGTCAACTGTGCCGACTGCTTGGTGAGACCAATGGCACTGCAGGCATTCCGACATTTTACTGGGGACGGATAAACCGAAGGCCACCAATCAGTCCTATGGTTGCAACCTCGGTGAATTCTCGACTCCCAAAGGTGCCATTGGATTGTGGCTCGCTGAACTATTGACTCCAGAAGATGTCATTGGTGTAACCCAATTCAATCCACTGCCCGAAGGGTAGATTTGAGTGAGTCAACTCTTCTGAGATAGTGTTGGATATCCAAGTCACTTTCTTATTCGTTTCCTATAAAACTGTGACTCGCAGGAAAGAAAGGTTTTGGGTTATAGAGAATCGTCCTGGTGCATGACGAAAGCTACTGCTAAGTTGGACGGGCTCATATCAATCTATGATGTTGTACAGCGTCCCAGTGATATTAAAATAAAGAACTGCGCAGCTTAAGCAAAAACTGGAAGATGAATTGCCTGGAAGCGCCGGCGGCAATCAAATGTGTTGAAGTGATGCGCTGTGACAACTCGTGGGATGGATTTGTCTCTCCTCGTAACACATTATGTCGGGGACCAGACGCAACCAGATATTCAACCTCAATGCCTCTGATCATCATACTCTACAGCAATCACAGGTCGGTTCTGCTCTTGCTCTGTATCGGCAGCCAGTACAGCCAGTCTCCACACCAAGCAACCACAATGCCACAGCGACTCTTCAAGCTGCCCCACGCCCCACCGTCATTCAGTACACAGTTCCTCAACATCCTCCCAGTCACCATCCCCAGGCACGTTCACAATATCCGTCTCAGATACCAACCCAGACGCGCGCACTACCACCTCCTTCTCCAACCACCACCAGAGTGACTCCGACTACCGACTTTGCCATGGGAAGAAGGCTCTTACAGTCCATTGTGACTGCCATCACACCCACCATCACCGAACACGAAAAATCTGTAGCTGCTGCAGTCAACAAAGTCGAAAAGTCTGTTGAAAACTTTGTCAGCGATGTCAAGGAAGCAAGGACCGAAACCGATAAATGGCTTATACAATTGACGGAAGCAATGCAGAAATCACTTCAGATTCAGCAAACGCAGACTAAAGCTGTAAACAAGCGCATCGAAAAACTTGAAGCACTTATTATGGCTAGTTTTGATCGTAACGATGAAATGTCACTTGTTAGTCGCCTTGAAAACATACAATACACGGTCGGGGAGCTATCGGAGCGTGTCAAAGACCCAGGTGCTCAAGGTTAATGAAATTGTAGTTCTGTGTCTGGATCTCAACCCAAACCCTATTCTACAGATCTATTCATGGCACCTCAGGTAACCCAAACAGTAAATGAAGTACGGTCAATACCAACTCCACCAGAGTCAGTAGAAGGACGTGCTCTGACCCCAATACGGCGCATGTATGAAGATAGATCAACTTCGTGCGACATTCCCGAGCTGTCTCCCGAACGTGCTCCGAGCCATTCAAGACTGCTATACAAGGATGCTGCTAGCGATGTGGTGGATTTGGAGCCTGAACTGCCTGTTATGATGAGTCCGGTTCGACTCGAGTACAACGATGTTGGTAATGACCCCCGATCCCCGTCCCCTCCACATGGAGTGCAGCGAATGCCGAGGTCGTCGAGTTTTGAGCGTGAGTTGGAAATCCATTGCTTCCAAAACACTTTTGATGTATCTATATAGCTCCATCGGGCTCAGACTCGGAGACCAACTGTCCTCGTCCGAGTATCTCTGGTTTTCATGGAAAGTCGTCTGAGGTAATTCCTGAATTCGGTATGTTCCATTTGATAGCTCTATTCTATGTCTCCCAATGATACTGAAATTCCTGTAGAGACTGATCTGCACATAAATAATACAGAAGAAGACAGCATTTTTACGACGCATTCTGAAGGCGACGAATCGTTGCTCATGGCACATTCTGAAGATCGGGATTCAATTGTCATGACATGCCCTGAAGGCGACGATTCTGTGCTCATGGCGCATCCTGAAGGCGACGATTTGATGGTCTTCGACGACGATACTAGTGTCGCTATCGGATCGCATGTCGAGTCAAAACCAGAACCCATCAAGTTAATGGTTGACGATGAAGGTATGAGCTCACATTAATACACGAGGCACAAAAATCGACTCTACGTATTCGCAGTTTACGATGATGCTCAAGTGAATCATGGTATTACCTTGACGCTATATCTATTTTTCTTTGTTGATGAGCCCGCCAATAGAACGCGAGAGCAACTTTGCAGCACCAGCTGCCGCCATCATTTTTTCTAGATCATCTACACCAATTGAAGATACGAATGCAGCGTTGGCACAGATGGCTGACAGCGACCTCGCAGCACCAGCTATCGTCGAGGGCGAGCTCACCACTCCCTCTAGGTCACTTACGCCACCCGAGGGCAGCGTTGCAGCGCTACGCCAGACGGTCGTCTCGTCAAGGGAGGCTTTCGTGGTCACTCCACCTCAAGAACGATATAGTCTTCCTTCGTCAGCTACAGCACCATCGGCACCTGCATCGCCTAAGTGCAGCCCATCACCACGAGCGATCTCTATTCCCGCCACAACCACTAGCCAGCTGACACAACGACGGCTTGTCTTCACCGTATCGAGTCCCACGTTAAGCTCCATTTCAGAGCATGAACGTGGAGTATCTCTATCAATCGCGAAGTCTGACTATGCAGAGCCAATGGCCATGCAAGTGCCGACCTCTCCGACCCCAGAGTCTGCTCCTCCGCCCAAGGTCAACTTGTCGCCCTATTCAGATGATAGGTCCGAGAGTTCAGTGTCGCGCATGATGACTGTTCCAGCCTCCGAAGAGCCTGAATTGTCTGGGCCCTCTCTATCTAGCCTCGAAATTGCAGTACACGAATGCGTCGAGCAACCTCAGGAACAAGTCTCTATGCCGCTGTTCTTACCAGAATTGAGATCCCAATCGCCACCTCCACCCCAGCAAAACGACACGCGATATGAGTCCTTCGAGTCCCCGCTACCCTCACCAAAACCCACTTACATAACCCCGTCAAAATCTCAGTCCATGCGTCCGACAACGCCCGTCGCATTGACTTCCCCGATTAAGCCTCCCGCTACGATCTTCAATACGCCTTATAACAAGTTGAAGTTGAACCGAAGGAAAAGCGACCGTAGTATCATCTCGATCAAATCGACCCCACAAAAATCACCTGCAACTATCATGCGTCCAGTCCTCGTTCAGAGCACGCGCCCGCCTGCCACTCCGCGACTGAAATCCGAACCCGAAACGATTTTCGTGCATTCGTCGCCCAATTTGATACCCTCCCGCTTGCTATCCCCTTTTTCCGTCCTCGACTCCGCCTCGGAGAGTGAACCTTCCGATGCCGGGTCGGATGTGGTGAGGGTGATAAGGAAGAAGGAGCCTAAGAAGGGTGAGAGTTCGAAGTCGAAGGCTAAAATTCAGCTCGACTCAAGCGCGAGTGCGAGTGCATCGGTCGGCCCTTGCAACTTGAGTAAAACCACGCAGCGCATCAATCTCTTAGAGAAGCTTCAGGCGAAGAAAAGGGAAAGTGCTGCTTTTACAAGGGTTAGGAAGAGAAAGGCGCCGACGACGGAGCAGATGGAGCCGCCTTTGAAGAGGGCCCGGCAGAAGGCGTCTGTCTCTGCGCCCGTACCCACGCCTCCGGCGGAGGTGGAAAGGGGGTCACGTATGAAGCGCGAGAGGATGAGTTTTGGGTCATTCAAGACGCGTGCGGGTGGGGGAGGGAAGACGAGGGTGAAGGAGATCGGGAGGGAAGACGATAAGGGGTATAGGTTGACGAGTAATAAAACGAAGACGCCTCCTGTGACGGATGATAAGAAGTTGAGACCGCGGGCGCTGCCTGTGGGTGTGAACTGGCCGCAGAAGAACGAGTCGGGGGATAAGAGGTTTGATAATCAGGTATGTACGTGAGCTGTTTAAATGCTGTGAGTGCTGATGTCGGGTTTTTAGTTCATTGAGTGCGAGAAGTGAGCGCTTCATTTTTTTCCGATAGTAATGATAAGGGACTGACGTGATTGATGTTCAGGTGTTACCTGTGGTATCATTATGGGTGCATTGGTATTATGGATTCAAACGATCCCGTTGCAATAGGTGATAAGACGTTCATATGCCCCCCGTGTTTGGGTGGCGGGTACGTTCTTTTCCTTCCACTATGCAGCTACAACTGATCATTCTCTGCTCCTTGGCAGTGCGAGTATGTATTGTCCCGCTAAGATGTACCAGTTCAATGATTGATCAAATGTGCAACAGATCCTATGCTTCCCAGCGACAACATAATCTGCGCACGCCCTGACTGCGAAAAGGAGGAAAAGAAAGAAGACGAGTATTTCATGACAGCAATCATCGGCCGTCATATCAAGGTATCAAGCGGGACAGGGAGAAAATATTTGTGGCTTGTCAAATGGGACGGGTGAGCCTTTTCCTTTTGCCGCCATTTGAGTTTCAAATTTCATGTTTTCCCCTACGTTTTCACAAACAGATACTCGATTCGGGAATGTACATGGGAAGAGGAAGATGGGATGTCGGATCCGCATAGTTTTATTCAGGATTTCAATCGGAAGGCAAAAAGGGAAGGGAAAGACCCGGATGAGGACCCATATTCGACTGTTTTGCTACGTGAAGCTATTCTTGGAGGATGGACTGACCCAAATGCTTGAACAATGCGACTCGATGTTCCGGACTACAAAGTACTGTGCACGGTGCATGGCGTGTCATGGACCGCTACATAGGAAGGCGCAGTCGTTACCCTATTACCCTGGGCCTTTCCTCCCTACTTTTGTTCCTCCCGGCTCTTCGATCTGATGGATAACTGCCTAGCGATCGAGATGGCTTTTTGGCCCTGTGCTTGCTTACCCAGGTGTACATTTATTCGTGGACGTGTTTTTTGGTTCTTGAGAGTCTCTGTCATTGTGTATTGCGTCTGGGATTTGGTGTCGTTTCTTGTACGCCATGGCTATTATCGACCATATACATATAATGGATACGCCGAACATCTTGGACATTATCTACTCACTATTGAATTTATACCGTCATAGTCATTGTACCTTACTCTGTTATATTCAAGCAGGTTAAAGTACACATCGTTATCAAAATTCGATCTGTGTATATGTATAATTTAGCCCCATACTATTAGTACTTGTAGCAATATATTAACTGGTAGAGAAGCTTGGATCGGATCAACCGTGATCAAAGACGAGAAATCAACGGCCCCTGTTAGCTAGCAGTGAGGGCACCGCCGCACTCGTCTCCTGCCTTACTGCTACCGGCTCTGGTTCCCGAGAAATTTTGCCGAGAAAGGTCTCTTATATGGTTCAATACTGTGAACGGGTTGAACAAATCATTGTTTTAATCCAAACAACCTCCACCAGTCCACCATGGCAGTATACTCGGTTTCATCTGTCTGTGCTTCTTCATTGAAATTTTCGAGTGTGAACTTCTTCATTGAAATTTTCGAGTGTGAACTTCTTCATTGAAATTTTCGAGTGTGAACTTCTTCATTGAAATTTTCGAGTGTGAACTTTGCCGCATCAAAGCGTAGATTGTTTGATCCCCTTGGCCAGAATTATCATGTCTCTGTGCCTCAAAACAGAGTGAGAGAGTATAGGAAAAAATTGGGATTTGAAATCGAAAAAGAACATATGCTATATACACTTCTGTCTACAAAGCATGGCGCCCATGGATGAACACTTTCGCTTTGACCCGCAACTCATTCAGCTTTGAATGAATTGATGCTGTGAACCGCGAGCCTTTCTGGATCGGCTGCTGGTGATGAAGCACAGGTTGGGAAGGAGGGGTAGGGGTGGATGAAGATGGGTAGAGGTCTTTCTGGCGACGGTGACAATCAGTGTTTTCCTGATTCTCAACTTGGGTCGGGGAAGGGGCCCTCTTTCTACCAGTGGT
>JAGDQM010016908.1:6920-19571 GCA_017580835.1 Termitomyces bulborhizus
AAATCGAACTTGACCTGTATTTCTTCTGAATTGTGTAGCATCACGAAACACACACTATATATGTAGTAAAGATCATGATCACTATGTCATGGTGGCTGTCGTAATAAATTGCAGCAACAGAAGAACTGAAACTAACATAGCCTCGTAGCAAGAACGAATGAAGAAAAACTCTAAGAAATACATACAGATCAAGGTAAAAGTACACTATAGAAGAAGCAGATGTGAGTACACGTACAATGGGGATATCTATGAATAGTTTGGATATGTCAATGCAAGCAAGAGGCAGAGAAACAAGAATAGTGTTGGTAGTTCGCGAGATGCACAAGGCTGGAGTGCATATTAGATCACTCTCCTCCGCCAGCGAGTTCGAGAATAAGCCGGCACGCGACCTCCATAAATACGTAGGGTGATACAACATCGTCCTCTTTGACAACAAGGCCCTCCTTCTCCTTGATGGAGGACCTCTCGCTGCTAGCATCCGAGAAGTTAGGGTCAGGGACGGCCATGTCAAATTTCCCTGCACCAGGTTCAATTGATGCTTTGTAAGACTTCTTGTGATGGAAGTCAACGAGATAGTTAATGGAATCCACCATGTAAAGCTGCAGGTTCATGAGAACCTGTAAAAAGTAATCGTCGGCCAATGCAGTGACTTCAAGAATACAGATCGACATACCACGACATCCTGAACACGAGCTCGAGTCTCCACAAAGTATATTCCTGCCGCAGCTCTCAAATCAACAGTACCATCACCGTCAAGAGTGCGGTTTCGTTCAATTCCCGCCCCGCCACGTCGTGGCCTGATGCCTCCAAGACCACCGAGATTTTTCTTCTCTTTCCACTCCATTCCAAGTGCTTTCAGCGTCCGATATATTTCTAGCATCACCTCCATCGGAGGACTCCGACTTCGAATTCCAAAATGCCATTTCGTTTTGTGCTGTTTCTTCTCTCGTGCGCCAGCGTTGGTGCGTTTCGCGGAGACATAAGAGGTTAGGTGGTGCTGTTCAGGGAGTTGTTCAGGGAGCGAAGAGTTGAGAACAGCAAAGCTGCTGATCTCAGGGTTGTCTTCGGGAGGTGTTATGAAGTCAAGGCCATCGTCTAAGAGTTCCTCGTCGTATTCCGTGTTGAATTCAGCATCGAAGGGATTCTCTTCAAGGTCGCCGCCGGCAGGGGACAGGGTGCTAGGAGAGAGAATATTACGAGGCTAAAGAAACGCTTCAACTAGTCGTTTATAACCATCAAATAAAAGATTACTGACGTCCATCGCAGCAAGCTGTGCGTCACGTTCTTGCTCAGCAAAAAGGGCCACTATATACTGGGGTCAGCCGGACCCAAGGGATGGCAGAGCTAAACACTCACAATCTTTACCAGCTCGCCGTTTGTCTTTGAGCAACATGTAGGCAACCTTGACAGCATTACCCTGAACGCCGTCATCTCGTCTCAAGCATTCCCATACATCGTCCTTCGTTACTCCTGTCATCCGCGAAGCGAGCTCTTCTACTACGTCTTCATCTACCCTCCCTATCCCTTCAATAATTTCGAAATCTAGCACAACTTTAGGCGGAGTCACCAGAGTACTGAGTGGAGGTAGCACAGGTCCAGGTGGGGGAGGAAGTGGCATCAAGTATTTTGGCAAATCGGTGGTGAAGAACGGGTGTTGAACTATATCAGCAATCGTTATGCGCTTGACAGAGTCAACCACGACCATCTTGTCGATGAGGTCCCGCGCTTCAGCCGAGAGAGAGTTGGGCAGAGGGAATTTTCCCGCTAGAATAATCCAGAGTCAGTAAGTGGAGAGTATGAGATCTTGAGGACGACAAGAAAGTCAATCGGCTCACAAGGTGGCCAATGATGTTGTGGTATGAATTCATAGCATAAGAGTAGAATTGGATGATTCACCTCGAATTTTCTCAAACAGTCTATTGACGTTTTCATCCTCGAACGGGAGTCTTCCACAGAGCATGACGTAGAGGATCACGCCCGCACTCCACACATCAATCTCTGGGCCCGCATACATGCCTCCATTGATCACCTCCGGGGCGGCATAATTCGGACTACCGCAACTAGTCGACAGAAAGTCACCATCGCTGATTTCATTCGACAAGCCAAAGTCGGCGATTTTCACGTTCAGTTCGTCGTCGAGTAGGATATTTTCCGGCTTGAGATCGCGATGAACGATTTTGAGACGATGAGAGTACTCGATGCCTGCGATGATCTGCTGGAAGAAGCGCCGTGCCTGGGACTCCGGCATACGACCATTGGCCACTATGTAGTTGAACAGCTCGCCACCCGCATACTCAAGGACGAAGATTATGTCTGTCGGCGTCGATATGACTTCGTATCTATACAAAGGATGTCAACTCAGGAAGATCTAAAGCTTCAAAAGATGACTGATACAATTTGATAATGTGTGGGTGTCGAAGGGTCCGCATGTACTCAAACTCGCGTCGCACACGAGTTTTCGTCCTCTCCCGATGGATTACTGCTTTAGATATGTACTTCATCGCGACCTTGTGTCCTGTGACCGTGTGCATTGCCACTGGAGGCATAAGTTTCAAGTTGGTAGACCAGACGTTGTCAGTGAACTCACTTTTGACCTTCCCGAACGTCCCTTCAGCAATATCCTGGATGACGGTGTACTCCCCAAGCTTCGATGGGGGGTAGGCTGTGAATTCCTCGTTCATTTTGGATAGGATTGAGGGAGCAGGAGGGTCGAGATGGGAGTATGGGGTATAAATCGTGTAGTGCTTTGTTTGGTTCCTTCTGTTCTGAGCGATCACAAAAAGGACCTGAAGGATATGGCATTTTGGGAGATCAATGTGGGGCAAGGAAAAAACATGCGACGGTGCAATAAGGTCTATGTTGAGACAATACTAACATGCTTATGCCGCTGAAGCCGTCGTCTCGCTCAATCAGCAAAACGAATCTGTTTTAGATCCGAGCAACTCGATGCTTAAATCTCAAAACATCGGAAGCGAAGCCGATATCTCCAAAGAGTACACAAATGAATTGTTGCATGTATATAACGTCTGATAAGAGGTCCTGAACAGCTTGATAACTTTTTCCTGGAACCGAGGATGAGGGTGATCCGAAAAAAGATAGAGATCTGAAGCAAACACGAGGTCGACCGTGAGAGGCACCTACATTTTGGGACTTGGACAGAAAGGAAGCTCCTGAAACTGGAACGATGGTACGAAAAACATGGTTAAATAGGTGCTGAGAGATACCAAGATTTTAAGAAGTTGAATGATAAGATTGTATATTTTTCATGTTCATGAGATCCCGCGTGCTGCGCCAAGCCCTGCCATATCCTCAAACCATCTGACAACCGCAGCAACTTTCCTGACAACAGCGTCACTATGGCCAAGTCGCAGATCTGGTCTAAGTCGGTTGTCCTCATGAGTATACGGCATTGTGCGATAGCAGATCTCCATCTTGGATTTCAAATACAGCGAGGCCGAAAGAGTAGGAGACGAAGATGTATCCCAGTTTGCGCTGACATCTGAAACCAAAGATGTCGCTCTTGAACAGATGGCAGAACGATGATCACCAAGACGTACTTTCAATCAACAGAACGTCACCACGCTTGACACCGACTGCGTCTTCGGTCCCACCCCATCTATCGGCAATGTCTCGCCATGCTGTGAGTTTACAAACTATACCTTCTTCGTCCCCAAGGATGAGCGAAAGCATGGACACCTCTTTCCCTGCATCCACTCCTTTTTTTATTCGGATTGTATCGGGACCATCCACTTCCAGTGCTGCAAGCAACACATTGACCTTGCGAGACCCTTTAGGACTCGTCTTGGTAAGTGATGTTAGAGAAGTCAGTGCGAGGTTCTTGATCTAGATTTCGCATTTATGGACATCGAACGATAGATATATTACATCCATTAGTACAAACAAAGTGTAGCGCTATGATTTGCAACCTTGTAACGCAAAGACACTGATAGCAAAGAGACAACAGAGTGGGGATAAAGGGGCCATATGTGCGGATAGTGAATAGTGCAATAAATAGATTCGGAATAGAAAGTAATTGACGCTGGTTTGAAGCTGAGGATATCCTGATGAGGACGGGGGGAAAGCAGTATTGTGCTAGTATTACAAGTCCATTCAGGGGTGGTTTATGTTGATATGGGATCAGAGTATGTCGTATGGATGGGGTGGAGCCATCCTAAGATTTTTGGATAACAGCGTGAGTATTACTTGCTGGCGTGACATCCACCGAAGCAGAGCGTGTATCCGCGTCTTCCGGTGAAGGTTGATTATCGTTCGGCTGGCTGTTGCGTCTTCGAAGGAGAGGGAGTGTCAAAGTCCAGCGCTGACGCTTCTTGAGACTCGGTGGGACTGGCGGAGGCGTGGCACGCAATTTAGGATGAGTGAGAGAGTATGTTGGAAAAGTTGCAGGAAAAGTCGATAAGAATGGGGAAAAAGAGGTGATTCCACTTGGGGCAGGAAAGCCGTTGATTGGACGTGCATGACTAGATAATACAGGCACAGGCGATGCAGGCGGAGATGATGGAAGGATCAGTGTTGATGAAGAGGGGTCACTGGTATTAGAGGGGTTTGGGAAAGGGTACTCGAAGCGTGAGTCAGTGGTGAAGGGTGTGCCCATAATTTTTTCTCTAGATGCAGAGTGGACTGCCGCATCTGTCGTCATTGTAGGCTATGTCAATTTTCAGGTCAACAAAATGTTTAGAATCTACAAGATGGCGCACCTCGTGGTTGGATGCGCTACCCTGGGCGATGACGTTGGTTTCCACAAATCCACTGTCATCATCGATCGCCGGATCGTCGATCTTTGGGGCATCATCGTCCCCAATCGCGGGCCTCGGTTCTGCGGTCATTATTGGGCGGTTTTTCGTCGATTTTTTTTGAATTCCGAGGAGAAAGCTACTTTCTTGTATACCTTTAGAAAGTTTGTAGACTCCATGCTCAACGTCACGCAGAGATAGCGGAGATTGCCGTCGACGATTTTGTGCGATCAATCGGTCATCGCTTATATCCGCTTTTGGTTTCATGAAAAGTCAGAAAACATCCTCGACAAGACTTTAGCCATCAGGGGACCCGCCAAGAGACGCTCGTGAGCGTTTGACATTGTTGAGCATCGCTGACATTGTCAATGAGAATAGATTTATATTTGTTCTTCATCCGTTGACTTGACTACTTTTCTACGCCACTCTTTTGCAGAATTGCGTTCTGCTACTTTCAGAACCTCCTCCCCCCAATCCGTCCTCAACCAAGGAATTATCAGGCCCATACCGGTAAATGTCAATCCTATTGTTAATCCAGCCCACAGCCCAAAAAGGCCGACACCGCATCGGAAGGCGAGCCACATTCCTACAGGTATACCTAGAGGTATTGAATAAGGTATCGCATATACATCGAAGGACCACTTACCGACAAAAAAATACCCACTGAGAGCGTGTTCAAACCTATCAGCTACTTTTCAAGTCTTTTGAAATGTCTTACCTAAAGTTCAGCATAGCACTAACAAACTGAATAGGTTCAGTCATTATTCACACGCACAGGATGGAAATGTTTACCAGTTCACCCTGCACTCGCAGATGTCCAATGCCCATCTGTGCAAGAGCAGTAGGAAATTGATGGAGCGCAATCAATGGGATCACAGAGGAAGCAAGCGTAACAACAGCTGGGAACAATGTGCAGCTTATAAGCTGCCTTTCGAGCGTTATTCAAAACAAATTACCTGGGTCATCGCAATACAATTTCGGCAATGTATGTCGGGTAAGGAAAAGACCTAAACTGCAATAGTTGCACTTCACTCAGTTGCTCGGGCTATACATAACGAAGGACTCTGTACCTTGTGATACCTGCCGACCACAATGCTACCATTACGCCTGCGCTACTTGCAGCATTTGCGCGGATCGCATTCCTTTCACCAAGCAGATTCCCTACGCTATGGTGAAATGAGTAGTGAATGCCACAGACGATGGTTTTCAGCTCACCGGATCGTGGTGGCGCTCGCATTTGAGGAGAAAACTTGGAAAGTGACACCCGCCGCCGATATCAAGATCGACTGACAAGCGAGAGCATTTGGACCCAAGCTTTGAAGGAGAGGTTGAGACAATATTCAGGTAGAGAAGCATTTGAAATTACTAGGATGTAGCCAGTGCGACACATTCCCAAGCCCACCATGTAGACGCCACTTGTGCTATAGTACACGAAAGGTGGCGGTAAATAATTGCGAGAGAACGGACAACTGACATACCAACACCGGAAAAACCAAGACGAGCAAGGATTCCCAGATCATGAAACATCTTAGTAGAGAGAGGTTGCCAGGCAGTTTGAGGAACAAGATATCGGCCGTATATGAATGAAACTATAGAAATAAGATAGTATGATACCACAGTGGCTACGGGAGCGCCAATGAAACCAAGACGGATCGATTCAGGACCCCAGACTAAGAAAATTTCAGGAAGGTAGAAACAAAGTCACAAATCACTGACCCAGAATATAATTTGTCAAACAATTGATTGGGGCCACATATAAAATTATCTTTGGCTGAACATATAACAGTCCTGAGGCAAATTGTTACTTCAATCAAATTCTTCTGGGAGCATTGGACGAACGTTGGGATTGGAAGTAACGGCTACTTGCGCTTAGCAAAGAGGCAAAAAAGAAATTCAATGCCTGACCCACCGACTGATGATATTAAATGTCAATGCTATGAGAGATTGTCAACCCAAGTGCCAGTAGACCAAAAATCTATACACAAACCGGGTAGACCTAGTGACAACCAGCGCAAGTATAGCGCCGCCATGCGAGACACCTCTCGATCCTGCTGCAGCGCTACAAATATCCTCTCGATATTATGCCAGACAATGAATATCGGCTGTACGAATCCCCGTCAACGGCGAAAAGATCGATCAACGGTTGATCACGCACCACCAGCGCACAAACCATTACAACGGCTGATGAAAATTGTCAAGTGACAGTGACTAAAACAGTATGAAAATGAACAAGACTACCCATGCGCTGTGTCCATAAACCAACAAGTTGAGGTTGTGACGATGTGAAAGCTGCTGGAAGGACAGTGTCGAGTCCACTAGCGAGTCCCTGGAGCACACTGATACCAGCTACGTTTGCAGTCATTGTACCGAGACTGACTGCAGCAAGGGCAGTCGTTGACAAATGACCTATCGAGATCAAGTTCACTGCAACTATGCTATGCTCCAGCCAGAGTGCACTATTTCGATGCGGATAATTAGTATTTTCTGAGGCAACGGAAGGAAACAAGAGTGTTGCCAACCCGAGCATAGGAAACGAATAACGAGGGAGTGTTCGAATTTCTTCCCAGAATATTTCGTTGTATGATGCCGACTCCGTCTTGAACGTGAGCCCACTCTTGGGGTCTTTGAGAAGAGGGGTTGTTTCCGCATGCTGCCCGCCCTCAGATAAGGACATGGCACGAGTAATAGAAATGGATTTGCAAAGAGATGCAAGAGGAAAGAAATGACGAGGTAAACCGACAACACAGTTTTGATATTCAGCTACACGGCGATATTTATACCCCATAGTAGAATTTAACTCGGACGCGAGCTGAAGTCATTCAAACGCGGGTAGTGACCTTCCATGTTCAAAGAAAAGTCCCCAGTCTATCTCGTTCCGTGGCCCTGGCTCAACTTAGTTTTAACCGGAAGGCCGGTTGCTCGCCAGATTATCATAACATGCCTAGTCGTGACCTGGACAAGCCATGTGTACGAGCAGATTCCGCACCGTTGAATTTTAAGAATATCGCCAGAGTGGTGACTTGCTAGAATTGGAATCTGGATAAGTATGAAACGACTTACGCAATCATGATAATTGCTTTTTGTGGAGCTCAAGGAGAGCCTCCCACTGTATAGAGGTCACATGTAGGTCCTACAAACATGGTATGTTCGAGCGCGATGAGGAGATTCGGTTGATCAGCCCTCACCCGACGTTCAAGTTTACGTCCGGATGTCCAAAATAATACGAATCACGTTGCGCGATGCATGCATGGACCTACATTCAAGCTAGACATCTCACTGCATAGATAGAAATTTAAACACCCACAAAAACGTTATGTCGTACAGTCCGAGTAGAATAGAAAATGAGTAGCTCATCCCAATTTTAACGATTTAACGCCTTATGGAGCTCCTCGCTGGGAAACCTGTTCGATTCGCTTTCTTCCTTCTATCTGGTCTTGCCTTTTTTTTTCTAGTTCAGAATGTATGTGCGGATCTGCTCCTACATCAGTATTGTTGGAAGTCGCCAGTACTGGTCGTTGACTCTTAGCCGGACACTCCTAGGACTTTACGCAGCTGGAGTGCTGTGTGTAGCAGAGGCGATATCAAGTTGAAGAAATGTCTGATAGAATGTCTTCGTTCAAATTAAAAAATTGAAAGAAAATTTCAAGTAACTTACCCGCCCATTTTTTCGGCAGACCATGCATGATCTCGACTTTTTAGCCCCTGAAGCATAATGAAGGTTATTTGCAATGCTCAACGTGACCGAGAATACTTCAACCAAGCTCAGACCATGCATCGTTCATTCTGCCGTTGTGCCCTTTTGGCCGGGCTTTATCTCTCGAAGTGTTGCTGAAAACAAAATTGAGAAATCATAATAAAGGATTGAAATGTAGTATGATCGCTATCGGTATCAACAGCCGATGGACAGACAGTTTCAAGGGCCCTCCTATAATGCCTCCTCGACTTTTAGGAAAAACGGGAATTCTATATCAATGTGCATCGGTTCTATGATGCGCAGCACTGAAAATCCAGTTGGATCTTCACAATTCCTTAGCCCGAGGTTCACAAGTGAGCTTCTTCCGTTAAGTTGACATCGACCATTTTTCGACGCCGCACTTCCCTAGAATTGCGTTTCGCCACTTCAAGAACCTCCTTTCTCCAATCGGTCCGTAGCCAAGGAATGATCAGGCCCATGCCGATGAATGTCAGGCCTATTGTTAGTCCAATCCACAGCCCAGAAAGGCCGACATCACATCGAAAGGCGAGCCATATTCCTGTAGGTACACCTACAGAGCTGTCATGGAAGGTGTCACCTGCATGTCAAAAGAACATTTACCGAAGATAAAGTATCCACTGAGAATATATTAGAACATCTCAGCCCCTTTCAAGTTCTTTTGGAATAGCTTGCCTGAAGTTCATGAAAGCACTAACTAACTGAGAGGATTCAGTCAATATTGAGCTCCTTGTAATGAAGAGACATCTGTATACCTGCTTCCCCTGCACTCGCAGATGCCCAATACCCATTTGCGCAAGTGCAGTGGGAAATTGGTGCAATGCGATTACTGGAATCACAGAAGAAACGAGGGTTACGACAGCTAGAAAAATGCGTAGAATCAATTTTTTTAAAACTGCCATTCAAAACAAACCTGGGTCATCGCTATACAATCTTGGCAATGCATGTCGGGTCAGGAGAAGCCCTAGACTGCACCAGTCGCCCTTCATTCAGTCGTCGCAGCCACTACATCACCGAAAACACTATACCTTGTGACACTTGCCGACATCAGTGCTACCATCATTCCCGCTCTACTTGCGGCACATGCACGTGTCATATTCTTCTCACCGAGCAGATTTCCTACACTATCAAGATGTGAGTAAAGGCCACAGGAGTCAGTTCGACTAACCGAATCCCGGCAGCGCTCGCATTCGAGGAGAAAATTTGGAAAGTAACACCCGATGCCGATATCAAGACCGACTGGCAGGCGAGAGCAGTTGGACCCAAACTGTGAAGAAGGTTTATGAAGAGATTATTCCGTTATATACGCATCAATTACTAGGATGTAGCCAGTGCAACACATTCCCAAGCCCACCATGCAGACGCCACTTGAGCTGGAGGCGATCAGTTGGTGCGAGAGACACGACTAATCAACATACCGACACCGGACAACCCAAGGCGAATCAGGATTCCCAGATCGTAAAACATTTTAGTAGAGAGAGGATGCCAGGCAGTTTGAGGAACAAGATAACGGCCGTATATGAATGAAAGTATAGAAATAAGGTAGTATGATACCACAGTGGCTACAGGAGCACCAATGAAACCAAGACGGATCGATGCGGGGCCCCAAACTAAGAAATAGAAATATCAGAAAGGGAATGATCAAGTCACAAATCACTGACCAAGAATATAATTCGTCAAACAATTGACTGGGGCCACATATAAAATTATCTTTGGCTGAACATATAACAATCCTGAGACAAATGATTACTTCAATAAAATTCTTCTGGGAGCACCGGACGAACGTTGGGATTGGAAGTACCGGCTGCATGCTCTTGTTCACGATACAAACTAAAGAGTCAACGCCCGACTCACCGACTGATGATATTAAATGTCAATGCTATGAGAGATTGTCAACCCAAGTGCCAGTAGACCAAAAATCTATACACAAACCGGGTAGACCTAGTGACAACCAGCGCAAGTATAGCGCCGCCATGCGAGACACCTCTCGATCCTGCTGCAGCGCTACAAATATCCTCTCGATATTATGCCAGACAATGAATATCGGCTGTACGAATCCCCGTCAACGGCGAAAAGATCGATCAACGGTTGATCACGCACCACCAGCGCACAAACCATTACAACGGCTGATGAAAATTGTCAAGTGACAGTGACTAAAACAGTATGAAAATGAACAAGACTACCCATGCGCTGTGTCCATAAACCAACAAGTTGAGGTTGTGACGATGTGAAAGCTGCTGGAAGGACAGTGTCGAGTCCACTAGCGAGTCCCTGGAGCACACTGATACCAGCTACGTTTGCAGTCATTGTACCGAGACTGACTGCAGCAAGGGCAGTCGTTGACAAATGACCTATTGAGATCAGGTTTACTGCAACTATGCTATGCTCCAGCCAGAGTGCACTATTCAATGCCAATAGTCAGCGTTGTGGAGGGCAACAGAAGGAAGAAATGTTGCTAACCCGAGCATAGGAAACGCATAACGAGGAAGTGTTCGCAGTTCTTCCCAGAATATTTCACGAGTCGACGCAGACTCGGTCTTAAAGGTGAACCTATCGTCTTCGTCTCCCAGGAGAAGAGGGGTTGCTTCGCCCGCATGTTGCTCTCCCTGTGATAAGGACATTTCATGGATAGTCGAAGCTGTCTCAAGAAGGTAATGACAGCCTGAGGCGGTCCAACGAGTATCGATCTCCAGCAACAAGTCAATATATATATTGAATCGGCAAGGCCAACGAGGCAGATGGAGTATTACCGTGTTAGACTCAATTGTCTCAAGGTACAGAAGCTAGTGAGCGGTTGGATTCGCACATTGAGGATGTAGCAGCAACGCGGATATGGACTTCCCACATTGTATGGAAGCAACAATTACGACGCTCCGTCAGTGTTGTTTGCCAGACCTGCCCAATATGTCCTGCTAAACAAGGGCATAGAAATCAACTACGATGGATCAAGAGTTCTTATGAAAAGAATTCCTAGAACGCTCTCCCTTCTGGCATTTGGCCATCCGTAGCAAGAGTCGGGACTGCCATCCCTTGTTCCGCGGTCATGGATTTGGTTCAGAACGGAAGGCATCGACGCTTGTGTAACACGTTTGAGTACAGATTTTAGAAGTGGGTTTTCTACGTTGAAGCTTCGCATGCAAAAATGGCGGAATGGTGGATTACTACACTTGGACTTCACATAGGACTCGACTTACATGACGATTGCTTATTCAGGGACGATTCGATTGACCACTCGCTGTGCACACAGCGCGTCAAGTGACCAAAAAAAATGCAACCGTCCCGTACTAAGCAGGCATGACTACATTCAAGCCGAAGCTTTGCCTTGCATAATCAGAAAGTGACACTCACAAAAACATGTACAGGCCGGGTATAAGATATACAGACGTGCATCTCATCCAAACTTCAAGCACTTAACGCCTTATGCTGTTCATCAAACCTGTTGGTTTCACTTTCCGCCTTCTCTATAGTCTTCGCTAATTTCTCCTCCCTTATTTGAAGACGCTGCTCCATTCCAAGGATCAACATTCGGACCTTCTCCAAACGCGTGGCCATATCTCCGTTCTCTGCGTGGTTAGAAGCGGCATGTGCTGAGTGTGCTGAGTGTCGTGTCGCAGTGGGACTTGATAAAGTCGGAGTGCTATGAGTAGCAGGGGTAATATCAAGAGACGACTGACGGAAGGTATTCGTAATCAAAAGCGCCTAGAGGAATCATTTTAATCAACAACGAACCTGCCAATTCTCTCCCGCAAGTCGTGCGAGTGCCTGTTCGAGCATCTTCTCGCGTTTTCGGACTCTGGAACACAGAAAGGTTATTTATAGTGGCTCAAGAGACAAGGAACACACCGATCAAGTTCAGCCATGCATCTTTCATTTTCCCGTTGTGTCCCTTGCAGCAAGAGATCGAGATTCTTGTATTCCTTTTCCAACTGTTGAACGGATTCTAAAGGTGGCCGCTGTGCGAGTTGCGCCTGCAGAACCTGTATCTGCGTTTGAAGCTGTCCTTAGACGTTAACGACTTTCAGAAAGTCCGAATATGACAACAAGGGAAACTGAACACACTTTATCGTTCTCGCGGTCTTTGTCAAGCAATTGTCGGCGTAAAATATCCTCATTTGTCTCGTCGGCTTCACGAAGCATTCCTAGGTCATCTGGACCGAGTGCCAGGGATGGGCGGGGATAGTTACGAAC
>JAGDQM010016909.1:0-19394 GCA_017580835.1 Termitomyces bulborhizus
GAAATGAAAGGAGAGGACCCACCCGGCTCTGCCCACTGACCAGTGAAGGCCCTGGGGGAGACACACGCAAAAAAGAGCGCTCTAGCGGTGTCTTCGGCTCATGGTCCGAAGGAATATAATTCGTTACAACAACATCGGAGACCATGGATGCATTGGTGACGGTGCCAAGGAAGAAGGTACGGAAACTTTGCTCGGCCGAAGCCATAGGCCAGAGACGACGAGCCTCGTATACGTAGCCAGCATGAAGGTTGCCAACAACGTTAATAAAAGTACCAACAGCGGTCCTGTCGTCGACTTGTCCACCGTCGGTATGAACAAAGAGGGCCCAGTGATGATTGAAAAGATGCCCAGGGCCCTCGCCATACTTTATAACGTAGAGATCGAAAGGCATTGGAGTGTTGTTGGATTGTGACTCAGGTTCGAAGAGGTTGATCTATGGATGTGTGGGCGCACATATCTTTCGGCTGCGGTAAGGAATGTGATAACAAGTTACCATAGCTATTATAGTGTAGCGTAGGTAGATATCACAATTGGTAATTGGTACTGTATCTATCCCGCAGCAATTACGGCATGGTGATCACAGCCGGGAAGAATACTATCATTGATTTCTCTCATCTGAATTCACCTGGCCACTTAAGAGTCGCCCGTTCGGGACACTTAGACCAGATCATAACTGACAATGGAAGCAGCAATCAACAATCTAAGAACCTTGTGTAGCTCGTTACGGAGATGGCCCCCGATGGCCCAATCGCTTTGTTCTCGCATTTATAAGGCTCTGACAAAAGACCTGCTATCATCTGACTCCATTCAAAGCTTCTTAACACTTCTCTGTTCCAATGGCAGCCGATCCCAACAGCAAAACCGTCTTTACAATCCAGGAATATCTCGCGAGCGTCTGCCTCCCGACCTTTCGTAGGTCCACGACTCGTTATCTGACAACGGCGTCACTTTTGAGGGCCTTGGCGTGGCCTGATTACGCTGAGCTTCAGCTTCAGAAGCCTCGCGGCAGGCCTCTCAATCAGATTCAACGCTGCCCCAATATCAAATTTACCGTTCTTGCAGAGGCTTGTGAGTTTCTTTCTTGTGCATATTCGGATCGAGGTAGAGACAATCTCTAGACTTCTCATCTATGCAACCCATTGAATTGAATACCTCCGATTACATTGACAAGGAGTGCCCTTTGCGCCTCGCAAGTCCCCGCTATGTCACTTACGAGACAGATGATGTCTTGTTCTTCAAGAATATAGACAACGAGCAATTGTTCGTCGCCCTTGTGCAGGATTATGTTCTGCGCACTGTCTCAGAGTCTCTGCGCACTATCCAGCAGCATGCTCCTGACTCTCCAGAAGCAACCGCTCTGCTCTTCCAGAACGTTTCACACCTCTGTCCCGCACACCACGCGCGATGGGACATTTTTGCTTTGGTATGGAGTTCCCGGGGTCATAGATCGTCTCGTCTCTAACAAACTGGACTTTTCCTCAGCCTGGGACTCCCGAACGTCCTTTCCCGTTTTTTATATTTCTAGTTTCCCCAGAGGATTTTGGTCTTCAGGACATGATGGATTTCACCGAACCGTGCGAGGTATGTGGCCCACTGAATACCGTTTGAATGTTCATGTTGTTGATGCATCGTAGCTTGAGAACGCAAGTGGAAATAAACTTAACACGCCCTCAAATATGTATCAGACACTCTGGGCTGTGGTCAGTCTTATTTGATCAATTTTTCTGATACAGCAACTCAAATA
Organism: Termitomyces bulborhizus; assembly: GCA_017580835.1. Taxonomy (NCBI): domain Eukaryota; kingdom Fungi; phylum Basidiomycota; class Agaricomycetes; order Agaricales; family Lyophyllaceae; genus Termitomyces; species Termitomyces bulborhizus. Next base: position 1,745 of record JAGDQM010016909.1, read on the forward strand.
CAATCCTCCAGATTAGCGACACTTGCAAAGGACGCGGACGTTTCTTTGCAGTGACTAATTATACTCGATGGACCTTTGGTGAGCTCAGCCCTGGTTAGCACTCCTATCCTCTCAAAATGGATCAAGGCTGACTCTCTCTAGCTGGTACCATGGCTTACACTACATACCCCTTTGAAACTGCCCTCATGAAGACGGACGGAACCTCGACCACTCCGTTGAGCCTGGGTCTCAATACCATACAGATGCTTACGTTCTGGATACAACATGCTTTGAAGCACTCGCAGGCAGCCTAATTTGATGTATTCATCATGAAACGAAACGCATGTGCTACTAGGATATTGTGAAACTATTAGATATTTTCCATCGACATGGGAACGATTATCACGAAAAATCTATACCCAAACGTGAGGCTCATGACTCTGGATCATTAAGACTGCCGCATACCCAAATGTGATAAGGGACATTGCGCCACATCAGGAAGAAATACAGGTATTGCATCGCAGCCACTGTTGGGGTTACGAAAAGGTCATGAAAAATGATCTGGTAAGAATGGCATTCGGGTGCATGAATAACCATGAACTCCTCCAGTGTCCTATGTTCACCAGCTAGTAATATCCACTTCCGCTTCTCCAAACACGCTCGTTTTCTTCACCTCGAAATCTTCGTCCACAGGGTGCTCAATTTCCTTTTCATATATCTCCGGCAATTCTCTCTTCAAGAATCGCTTTACATGAGTGTCAATTTGCTTAAACTCGAGTAAAAATCCATCATGCCCATCAGGGGAGGGTATGACCACGAGCTCTGCATCAGGTACGTGCGCTGCGAGCTCACGCTGCTCGGTCGTTGTAAACAGCCCATCGGTCTCGATGCTTATAACGAGCGCACGAGGTGGTAGGGTCGAAAGTACCTGTGCTAGCGCCTGCGACTCCCCACTAGCACCAACTGCCCGTCCACGTGCAACATCATGGGTGTCCATCTTCCGTGTGATGTGAATGTAACAGTTCGCGTCGAATCGTGCGATGAATTTATCTCCTTGATAACGGAGGTATGATTGGGCTGAGAAGATCGGCGGTTTAGTCGGGAGGCTGTTGGGCGACGAGAGACGACGCAGTAAAGTTCCTGGACTCCTCAGCGCGGAATTTCGATAGCCATCGTTGTGAATTTCAAGCGGCTCGCCACTTACTGAATCTTGCTCTGGGTTCGTACGGTCAAGCTGTGGTTTACGTCCAAAGCGGCTTTCGAAGGAGTCACGCGAGCGGTAGGTCAAGAGTGCACTCATTCTAGCAGCGGCCAACCCTGAAGCGGGTTGTGTGGTATAAAAGCCATCTTGATAAAGTGGGTCGCTGTAAATACTTTGACGCTGTGCCTCCCCCCAGCTGATACACCAGGCGGAATGGCGCGCAGATGTCGCCAAAGGAACAAGGTGACGAACGTAGCCAGGGGGATTGCAGAGGGGCCATTCAAGGACGGCCATGCCGCCCATGGACCCACCAATGGCGACCGCTATAGATTTTACTCCTAGATGATCGAGAACAAGTTTGTGTATACTGTAGAAGATCTATGAGATTTTCTCTGAATCAGAGCAAGAATACTTACCGAACGTCATCTCTGATGGTTGTGGGAGGAAATTTAGGACCATAGGGCTTGCCAGTATTGGGATCAAGGGTGATTGGTGAAGCGGATCCATAAGGAGAACCTAGTACATTGGCACAAAAGATGAAGAAACGTGAAGGATCAAACGCTTTCCCTCTGCCTAGAAGTGGTCCCCACCTGAAGCAGCATATTCAATAAGAACCTTGTTAAATTGACGACAGGGGTACTCACCAATCCTCCACATCCGCACTCCCAGTGAATGCATGACAAATTACCATGACATTGTCGCCGCTTTCATTAAGCTCACCCCACGTCTTGTACGCCACCGGGACATTTTTGAGCACTGAACCGCATTCAAGAGTAAATGAGGGGACGATGTGAATAGCTTGCTCTATCAGTGACGACAAGGGTGGTGTCATGATTTAATACGGGGACAATTTGCTTATCTGGATGTCATGGTCTCTGAACTGACTCGTTTAACACTTTTCGTTCATATCATTCATATATCGAAATTTTCCATGATTAGATCAACTTCGCGATAAGACTATGCGGAGTTTGAATCTTCAGAGGCTCCCTTCCTCGATCAAATGATATTGTCATCGCCGTCCACAGCGTCCACAACGAAATCAACGAACCGCCTTTCGTCAGTCTTATCCTTGTTCTCCATAGCACAAAGTGGGCGTATGCGTGGACACAGATTGAGCAGCAGCATCAGCAAGGTTGCTAGGTTTATCGACATCGAGCGTTGTTGTATCTGCAGGAGCGAGTGATATGGAGGAGACAATGCCGGATCAGGGCGACGACGATACAGTTCGTGTTGGTACGCTGCCGTCTATGCATACGCCACATAGGTTCTATCAATTTCTGAGGCACATTCGCTCGCACCGCCGCCGTCTTCTTTGTCTTCTAGGTGCTCACAATCTCAAACACATGCCTCGCCGCTTTTACTATCGTCTCCCTTGAACTCAAATTCGTACAATGACCGAACCCGAATCGACATACTCTTGTTGATGCTCACCCAGTACACCACACCGAGCTTCGTTTTCTTGTTTCTCGAATGGTCCTGCAATTTCCTTCGCTTGATCGACGTAAGGTTTCAGCACTAGAGTGCAATTACGATCACCCAATTCCATCTCTGTAAACGATATTCTTTGTCTTTCCTGTCTCAGTGCATGCATGTAGCTGGCTTTCAAGTCCACATCTCATCCTGATTTTCAGTCTGCTGTCACTTTCTATATGCGGATATCTGCGGTGTCGTTTTTCTCGTACAATATTTTGCTCGGGTTTCTCTGTATGCATCTTCTTTTCTTGTGCTATCCACCTGAGTTTTTCCTCCTTCTCTGACTCTCTACTCTCGAACTGCTTGTGTTTCCATGACACCGTACTAATCATATCCTCTTCAGACATAACTCACATTCACTGAAGACCAGGACCCATCTACCGCTATGGCACCAATCTCGTCCTTATCCTCCGCCTTTGCATGAACTTCAACATCGTGATCTGAAGGAAGCAGTAGTAGATATCCCTTTGATTTCACCTTACGTTCCTCTAGTACAATATTCCCGCTCTTCATCTTCGCACCCACACCCTCAATAGAATTTTTAGTTTTCAGAGTCGCAATCACGCTCAGATATTTTTTAACTACGCCAAAAATCCTAAGTTCCAACCACAAGCGTACACCATCGCACTCGCAGCCTGCCCCGCATCCTCGATCCTCTGACCCCCAAACAGCCGCCTTCCCTTCATCTGCATCTACATCCTGATGTGCCCGTGGACATTTTATACTCGTAATGGCCGGCTACCGAGACGCTGCACGGCGAGTCGGCCTGGAGTACTTTTTCCGATGGCGCTAGCTAGTATGGTCTTATTGAGCTGAGCTGAGGGCTGCTGGGTTGATTTTGACGAGTACGGCTCGAAGAGTAGGGAGGAAGAATAAGGTTGATTTCTTCATGTTCAGAACCATCAGTTACATGCCAAGGCGTTACCCTACATCGTGTCAAAACGAGGATCTGATTCAAATAAGGCTGGATGGAGAGTCCATTGCTGGATGTTGCCCTATTATTTTTCGGTGTCTTTTGTCCCGAATAGACTGAAGTGAAACTTGTCCGTATAATATATGGGTGCGCTTGAATACTCGTGGTGCTCATGTCAGTACATCATTCACAAGCTATGTCACATGCCATCATTGAGACTACTTCGACACTAGACGGACCTCTACGAACGCCTAAGAGATCTAATAAGGAATCAAGGTGCTTTGAATATCCGCTTGTGTGAAATCGGCTCAATTCTGACGGTTTGATACGACTCCAAACACTCTACAACGTCGTGACGGCCACTGATTTTTGCAATCTCGATCGGTGTCCGTCCTTTCGCATCTTTGACCACTCTGTCCCAACCTCTGTCCAACAAGACCTTAACCAGGTCTGTGTTGGGATCACCTTCCTTCTCATCCGCTGTGAGATGAAGTGCGTCAGGACAGCGATCGGCACCGTTGTCCAAAAGGTACGCCACAATAGTAAAGCGTCCCCATCTTAGTGCCTTATCAAGGGCTGTCTCCAAAGGAGGAATAGTAGTTCGAAAATGTATGATAGATGGTTCTCTTTCAACGACACCATCCAAATTATCACCAGCCACCGCCATATGCAAGAGACTGTAGGCAAGTTGACTACGCCAGTTGCTATCAAGTCCATGGTCGATATGTTCTCCCTGTTTCCGCTATAAGCAATCTCGAGAGGCAGGTTTCCATTTACTAGTAGGATTTCAGGTAGACCCCAGCGTAGAAGAGATTTGGTTAAAACATGGTCTTTCCGAAGAAGGGGAAATGTAAAGTCCCCTCCATTCTGGTCTGAATCTGCTCCCGCCACTCATTGCTGTAGGGACTACTTGACAATGGTCTAGCCCTCTGCTAGTGATGGAGCAGATATTGTTGACTGCTTGAATCAGTCTGAACCACGGGCTTTCTTTAAAATCATCCTCTGTAGTTGACGGTGAAGCCATATCTAGCAATTTGTCCAGAGTAAATAGGACTGCAGCAGGAAATAAATCATGTTCCAATATGGACCATGACAGGAGATTGTCTCCTTTGTGAAGTAGTCCAGCAACACCCTCAAAGACAATTTCTGTGACTGAGGAGTTTGATGAGTGTTTTAGAGCCCAATTCAAGGCATTGGATGTGAATTTGTAGGTGGACCAAATCATGGAGTACTGGTCTTGGATGATATAACATCATACTCTGCAACTTTAAGAGATTTTATGGATGGAGTTGGCCACTTCATATATGCAGATCCAGACAGAAGGAACCACAAGGACTGGAATGTGTGTCTCACAGTATGCATGACAAATAATGTGATCTAGGCGCTGGGAAAAAGTAAGGGGAGACGATAGGGGCAGTCAACAGAGATGACAGGGATGATAGAGGTGCCCAGATAGAATAGAAAGGTAGACGTCGTTATGAGAACAACCACTCCGCATATAGGAGAAGAAATCTGGGAGACATAGAGGGCTAGTCCAGTGAGGAAGACAGCAACTGAACTGTGGAGGATCAATGGAAGACTCTCAATGATATCACCAAGTCTCCACTTGATGAGGCCTTGAAAACAAAGATGCCGGATGAGAGCACGAGTTCTGTTACCACCAGTAATAGTTGCTGTATATGCCTTTTGTTTTGTATTAGAATTTGGCCTCGGACTTTAAGCAGAGCAGAAATATGTACTCACTTGAATCCATTGCTTGGTCAGGACAGTGAGAAGGGTGACAATGTCAGGCTGGTAAAGAATAATCCATTTACCCATCGATCAATCAAAGTGTAAGTGAGGCTCCAAGGCCCAAGAGAAGCTGTTGGCACAGTATTGAGGCTGCTATTGTTTCCTGCAGCTCTCAACAGCTGATTAGTTTCTGAAAGGAGGGATACTAAAATCCGAGCGTTATCCGGATGCAAGGATCGAGATGTTCGAGCCACAAATGTTGTGACCACGGCCGAGAAAAGAGCTGCCTGATTTGAATTTGAGAAAGGGGAACCAAGAAGGTTGGTAATGACCCACAAAGACTAAGAGACCATCCATTACGTTTCGATATCCTTGAATCACATCTACGTCGTAGTTTTCTGCTTCATCAAGATACATGCTCCACACTGGGGCATTCTCCTCAGCTTCCTCTCCTGGCTTATCTGGGCTGTATTTTTGTCCATAATCAGAGCTTTGACTACCTGCCAGATTATTTGAGTTCTTCTCTCTACATAGCAAAACTCGGCCTCTTACCAAGGTTGGCTGTTCCAAATGTTATATGGCCTGTGAGCGACAACATGTTTTAAGATCCAGAAGAATATTGAAGTTCCTCATTCTTGCTGACTACATGTGGGAAATTGTTTTCAATTTTGAAACTATGTTGAGCAATCCATGCTCATCTGGAGTCTCTCAGGGGATGATAAAACTGGGCGATCCTCAAGCGTGGCTGCGGAGGGAATAACGGCGACAGAATGAAAAGTCAATATATAGGGATGATGTACACAAGGCCATATACTTTCAAGCCCGTCTCATAGTTCTGTGATAATGAAGCAGGGGAAGGCAAAAGGTCAAAAAATAAAAGCTGAGGATGATAGCAAATCAATTTGGCAGATTTGGGATCTTTGTAGGCATTCCCATTGAATGCGTCATCCAATGCCTCCCAGACTTGGGCAGCATTTAGAAACGATCTGTAGATTAATACATCAGTGCTACAGAAAGCCTCCACTTTTTCCACTACCGAATCGATCGTCTAGGCCATGAGCTTCATGTATAAGCTTTGTCCGCTTGGATTCATCCATCAAACGTCCACCAATCGACATGTCTCTCGAGTGGTCCCAGATGCGATCATCTTTTTCTTTGGTTTCGGATTTGCCAGATGCCTCATGTTGTGCAAGCAAGGAAGGACCTCGTAATTTTTGCTGAAATTTAATAATTCGATTAGCATGGATCAAACTTTCGTCGGAAGGAGATACTTACTGTGTAGTCCTCCACGCCTTTGCGAATGATCTCTTCGTCCATTCTACGTCTCTTGCTATCATCACCGTCGGCATCAGCTTGGACGTCGACTGCTCGCCGCTTCTTTCCGGATACTTCATCCGCGAGTCGCTGTTGGCGCTCGGCTGGTGTCTCGGTCCAGAGAGAATTATCGGGTTTATTGGATACAGGTCCCGTAGATCTTGAGAACTGGCGAGCCTTTAGCTTTGTTGGGTCGAGGTCTTCGACAAATATAGATGAGAAGGGGTATTTGTAGATATGAAGATAACTTACTTCCTAGCAGATCCGATGAGGAAGGTGGAACTAGCATCCACTCCTCACGTTTAAGAGGTTTCGGTTTTTCCGCTCCCTAAACTACACATTAAGAAATGAAAGATACAACAGTTTATTGCGCCACTCGCCTCAGCTACTTTGCGCCTCCTCTCTTCTCTTTCCATGAATTCCTGCACTGCATCTGTCTCTGCATGCTTGACGCCAGCTGGCAATGGCTTTGGTCCAAAGTCGTCGTCATCGCCATCGTCCTCATCATAAGCTGAATGGTATTTTGGGTCATATATTGGGGGATACGATGGCAGAGACGGTCCAGAAATGCGCTTCTCTCCATTAGAGGTAGTACATACCGCAGCAGGAACAGATGGAGCCACAGAGCGAGCCGCTTTTATATCAGGGGGAAGCTCAGGGACGTAGTCATCTTCGTCGTCGTCGTCGTCGTCATCGCCCGCAGTCTGCTGCTGAAGAAGCTCAGGAGGTATTTGAGGCCCAGCAGCTACAGTCTCCACTTTTGAGCGTTGTTGAAGATGAGGAGGAAGCTCAGGCCCTATAGAAGACATGGATTCGTCGTCGTTCAAATGATGAATTATTTATTTTTGATTCTACTGCCAAATAATATGATCGAATTTCATGTTAACGGCCTGTCGTCCCTCAGCCTCATTTGATTATCATCATGTCTGGACGAAGTTCTCTTCAGGTTCCTTCCATACCTACAAGCTCCCTTATTCCCCAGAATTTGACCGCCTTGGCGGATCCTCCTGTTCGACAGATTGATGCGGCAGCTATGGACTATCTCTTAATCGAGCTTGTAAATACCCTGAAAGAATCATCTGCAGTTGCGACAGCTCGACAAAAGAAAGTGGAAAAGGAGATGATTGAGACCGGTTTGATTCCCCCACCTGCTCCAGCTGCACCTGCTGTGCCAAAGAAAGAAACAGCTCGCGATTCAGTGACGAGTCTGAATTCTAAAACTGGAAAACCAGCACCGGTAGTAGATGAAGAAGAAGAAGCTGTTCGGATTCGTCTTGAGGCCATCGGTATCCATGTAGGAGCAAATTTCACTGAAAGGTAGGATCTTCTTCGCTGGATGCATGGAAAAACTCTCAGCCGTGTAAGCAGGCTTTGCCGAGATAGACCATTATTTGCGGAGACCCTCGATGCCATTAAGTTTATCTGCAAGGATATCTGGGCAGCTGTCTGGGAAAAGCAGGTTGATAATCTTAGGACAAATCACCGCGTATGTCACATCGTGCCAGCTCTTGGATTCAATTGACAAGTATCGATCTAGGGTGTTTATGTTTTGCAAGACAATGCATTTAGACCCATCTCAAGACTATCGTCCTGGCAAAGTCGTTCAGAAGCGGTGAGACGTGCCAGAATAGTATGATTCCATCGAATTTGGATGATAATAATTGAGACTGATATTTACATGATAGTACGCTGCCATGCCCGCAGGCATAATTCGAGGAGCTCTTACAAGGCTAGGGTATCACAATACAGTTACAACTGAGATTACAACTTTACCTCAATGTGACTATTTTCACTTCTTTAACTGATTTTAATATTGACAACTGCTTCTCAGGTACCTTTCAAGTAAAATTACCAAAAGGAACATAAATAAGTGTCGCGAGCTATATCTTGAATGGGTTGAAAGAAAAGGCCTTTCGTCAACATCAACACATGTGCACTGCCTACGACATTGCTCAGAATTAGGCTAGTCAGTGCCTCTTTTTTGAATGGGCTTGTTCTCGAAAATAGGTTTCGCTTGGATATTATAATTAAGTCTATTCAGCAAGAAGTAGCTTCTCAGTTAATGCATGTACTTCGTGGAGTCATTCTCATTCCGTTGGGTCGGTCGGTAACCTGTTCCATCAAGGGGCCGCGTATATCATATAGTATTCAGTCGGGGACGTTTACACAAACTGTGTTCCTTTCCTTTTACTGATGATACCACGCACAAGAAGGAAGGCTACTGCGCTAAGTGCCATAACAGTCTAATCACGAGTCAGGATGCTGCTCTAAATATAATTTAATCAGAATATTTTTACGTACCCCTTCAAATATGACGGTACGCCTGCGTTCTGAACTGTCAATGTCGAAAAAAAAACGAGATAGGACCATTACTCACCACCAATGGAAGTCGTTCGTAAGCAGGGCACCTGCAATTGGCGTGGCTAAATATCCAACGTAAAGTGAGAACCTCTTTAATATTACTACTCAAGTAACTCACAGGTAAGACCACCTATTCCTGAAGTTTCGTCCGCATTTAGTATATTGTTTATCCAACAAGGAGTGTGTTCTGGTACTGCACCTGAAAAGGCAAAAGCAACGCCAATACGAGCGCCAATCTCATTGATATCCTTAGCAAGAGATGCTAAAGGTATATCATGATTAATAGAAGGAGTATAAACAGATTCCGATCTGACCAAGTGTAGGAGGACCAAGTGCCGTTGCTTGTGAAGTGAAACAGATATCGTCAGTGTCGCTAATTAAGGAAAAATAAGAACACAACCTCCACCAGAAAAGAACCCATATAGAGTTGAAAATGCGTAGAAGCCGCCAGCGGTCTTGATGGCTCCGAAAGAATAGATCAATGCGGCCATTGCGACGACAAAAGACACAAGCAGATTGAATACCCCAAATCTAGGCACAAATAGCGTTGAGATAATTCGTCCCAGAATCGAAGCAGCATTCAAAACGGATAGCTGCAATAACCTCGTCACCATGGTTTCAGACCTGGCCAAATGATTCATAGACTTACACAATAGAAGCCGAGTTGCCCATCTACACCACGACTGGTGGCATCCACTTGTAAGTAGAAGAACGGAAAGAACAGGGAACTGATAAAAAGGATGGTCCTACAAGAAAATTAGATCCAAGTACGAACAAGAATAATTCGACCTTGCCCAATGACAGTAAGGACATAAGCCGAGTCGCGCATGAACTCTCGTAATGGTATTGCTGAACCCGTCTTTTTGGGAGGAAGTCGAGTTCTCACAAGCAAATTAGCGATGATCAAGAGAGCCGTGTTCATTGTAGCGCTGATGCGTACTCCTTTATGGAAGCCTATTGGCCCGTGGAAAAGGTAGTTTAGCATGATTGGGTGTATAACAGCCCCTGTTGAGATTTGGCCCTTGAGACGTGATTTATTGTACTGCAGGACTGAGAAGGCTTGCCTAGAGCTGCACCGGTGGATACAATACCCATTGCCAACGATCGGTGGCGCAGGAAATAATGTGAGGCGATACTCAGACCTCGGTGATATTCAAATTAGATTGAGTCATGAGCGATAAGAGAATACCCATACTTGGTATGTGAACAATCCCTGTGGCTAGCCCACTACCTATACCTTGAGCGAGGAAAACCTACAAAGATGAGACGCCTGGAGAAACGAAAATTGATAAAGCATTCTCCTTACCTGGTAATACTTTTCCTCGTGGGATATCGATAACATGAAGTCTGTCGGTCAGTGCTGCTGCATCGTCGGATGAAAAAGACGATCATATGTATCCTTACATGAAATCGATTGAAGAAGTGAACCTCCTATTATCATGTAGTGACTGCATTTTCCCCTGTGAGAAAGGAATATAGAAGAAATCGAGAATGACGCACAAATACCCCCGGTCAAAAGCCCTTCCCGTCAATATCCCGCATGTAAAGGATAATAGTAATTGGATTCCACCAATCCAACTCAAACATCATCAAGAAGTGGGCATATTGAAAACTAGAAGACATCCTTACCCAATAGCGCTTGGATTGTACTTTGTCAAGTATTCACGAATATAATAATCTGATTGCTCCGTCGTGTTTGTGAGTTGTTGTTACAGAGAGAAATACGATTACTGTTGTATTGATTTAGTTACTTCTGCAACTATTGTAATACACTTACATACCCTTGATAGACTCCAAAGGAATTCGTATACCTTTAATCTTGTGAACAAACAGACACTCGTCTTGTTGCATTACAACACACCCGAAAGTGGCGAACTGGATCAACAACCTGTGACAACTATGAGATTGGATACCAAGAACTCATTTTCAGCACCTACGCGCCAAGTAGGGTCAACCAGGCTCTTGCCCCACCCTCCGGAAAGGTATTGTCGGGAGCATACTCATTCGCGACGCTCGGTAGATTCTTTTCCCGTACATAGTCTTCAACTGACATGCCGACTTTTCTCGCCTCGAGTAAAGCCTGTGTAAGATTGGTTTGTCAGGTGTAGAAAGAAAGGCCGAGGAACTCACGCTGCCTGGCAGGATGGTAAATAGTTCTTGATTGGGGGGCCCTATTAATCAGTAAAAAGGCTGAGCATACGAGTTTATGGAAGCGTGGATCCCGACGATCGGGGCCGGGGTCAAAACTTTTGAAGGTTAAAGTTCGGCTACAAGGTAAGTTATATTCATGACGTTACGAGGGACCGGTCACGGATCGAAGATGCCGAGATCAGCAGGTTCCGAACTGGAGTCGACAGGAATATTTACGCCTAGACACATCGAGATGGTATAATTTATGCCCATCACTTTCTTTAGTCGACTCTAATCGAATTCAATAATTTGTCACGGTTCAGGTGAATGGCCTGAAGGCACGATTGAAATTCATCCTATCAATCTGCCTGACCTAATCTCAACAGAGGAATATAGGATGAAGTTAAGTGCCTCGCCGTGACACTGCCGTCGGCGATACGTAACTCGGACCTGAACGTTGAACGAGGTGGTCAATTGCACTTTCCGCTCCGAGCCGGGCGTCACAAGTCCTTGCCGTGGCTCATGCCGTGATGAAGGTACGGACACCAAAGGCCGGAATGGAGGTGGAGTTCCATCGTGACCTTGTGAGAAACAAACGTTTTACACGTCAATCGCCAGTTGTAAAGTCATTTGCCTAGTATTACAGATATTCAGACATTTTCTTTCGTGCCAAGGTCTTCGGCTGCATCACAGCAATGATACAAAATACTATTAGCTAGCATCAAACGCCGCCGACTTGTTGACCTACAACTACAGAACATTCAACCCCAATGAAGGGTTGTACAATGTTGGCTCGTTCTTGTCGTAATGGTTCGAACGGTTCGGCTTTCATGACTCAGCGGCAATCTTGAAAAATAGCCACAGAAATATCATGCGTTTGAAAACTATGATCAGAGAACGAGGTGAGTGCTACCATATAGGTCATGGGCCATGGCCACATGTATAAAACCTACATATACTACTCAAGCGACGTATAAAAACTTTGTCTTATCGTCCGGACTCCTCTCCAGATAATCATCTTCCACAAGTGCGTCAATGCGCTTCTTGATCGCATCCACCGTTGGCACGAAATGGTTCTTAACTGCGTCAATAGTTGCTGTCTTGAGCTGTTCATACGTGAGCTCTTTGCGTGCCTTCATGATGCGTACGATCGCCGCGTCGAGATAATACTTCCTGTCACCCTCTATTGACTCGTTCGTTCGCTTTGACTCCTCAAGCTACGCGCACAATAGTCAACACTTATCGATGTAAGAAAGAGGACGAACACATACCGAAATTTTTGCTTGGATTGAGTTGATGTGTACTTTCGCGCGAGGGTCATCAAAGTCGGCATTAAATCTGAACACGTCGGTTTCATCGACGTCCCGTCCGGGAGGGATCTTCTTGAGCACCTTTTTCTTTGCACAAGCCAAGCTCTGTAACACCCTCTTGAGTTCCTCTGGATCTTGATTTATGGAAGTAATCAAGACCCGTTCGGTTCAAATCATATGGACCTTACCTATGCGCGTCTGTTCCAAAATGTCGGGGTAACGCCACTCAATTTCGATGTTGAAGAGTAGGAGGACGACAGCTTGATACAAGCTGACGGAAAGCTCTTTTTTACCAGGTTTGAAGCGGCCTGTGAGTATTGCAGTTCCGAGTGCATGGTCCCAATCAAGTGTGTGTCCAGAATGTCTCTCCTTGTAATAATCAGCGTAGGCTACCAAATCGTCCTGCATCTAGGATTGGAGCAGAATCACATCATTTACATGTATCAAATGAGAATACCGAATCCTTACATCGAGGGGAAGGTCAACACTTGTCTTCGGAACTGTAAAGGGCCAAGCGCTGCGCTGAAGTACCATAACGGAGAGCTTGCGCCCTGGGTTGGAAACGCTGAGCTTCGAATGATACTCCTTGACGGATTCTCTTGAAAGAGCCAAATCCTTAAACATGTCTTCACCCATTCCAAATTCGGGATCATATTCTGGTAGCGGTGTTAGCCCAACATGATTGTTTCTATCTCAAAGCCAAAAATGCGTACGTTCTTTCAATTTCTTCAACATAGCAGCTTCGAAATCGTCCGAAGCGCTCTTCTGCATCAAAAGCCGCTTGGCAAGAGACCGATGATAGAATGTCCTGAAAACGTCTTTGTCTTCGGTATAGCGATACAAGGCTAGTGCAGAGTCCAGAATGGCCTCAAATTCCACGTCAGTGCTCGCACCCTGACCCTTTCGCATAACGCGGTCGAGGTATTTGGCAATCATTTCTGCTGGCTTATTGCGCCGCGCTTTGAAGCCCATAGTAAATGCGTCTCCGAGTGCATAGATAAACTCGTTATTTAGTTGCGTGGTAATCGCACTGGACGAAAGGTTTGCTTTCTCATCAAGGAAAGCAGAGGTGATGACCTCATCGGCGAGACGCTTAAACTCCAATAGGTGCTCTACCATCTTGTCATCGTCCTTGTCGTCTTTGACAATGCCTTGGACTCGTTTCTAGGATATATGGTTAGCGTGGCTATAGGATGATGTATCAGGTTACTTGCCAGGGCATAATCTTGGAATGCCCTCATAAGAGATTTGATACTATCTACACGCTTGAAAAGACGGTACATGGTACCGAGACTTCCAAAATCCTTGTTCTCGACATAAAGGCCAACAACTATGTCGAGTTAATGCATGAGATAAAGGAGAAATTGTCAACCTAAGATGAATCATACTATTATTGGCCAGCCAGTCCATTCGACCACCCCAAACACATTCATCCACTGCCCGCCGAATGATATCCCAACTCCCTACAGGAAGTAAATCTTTGGACCGCTGTTCTTCCTCCTCGATCCTCACAATGACATGGCCGAAGAATCTCCGTGCATTCGAAGCCATAGACTGCGACAGTTCTGCAGCTTCTGCCGTGTAGAACTCACGAATAATCTTGACATAGAATGCTTCAAACGCATGGTACTGATTATGCTCAGTCAGATGGACGATGAGTTTTGAAATTTCTGGACGGCGAGAATGCGCCATGCGAAAATTCCGTTCGTATTTGACCCACTCAGAAACTCCATTTCTGAGCCGCAGCTGAACCTGGGGGTTTTCAAATATTCGCTCGGAAAAAAGAGAATACGCGAGGGTGCTAGAGGATATCATGAGCATTGATGTAATTCAAAACTTGAAGGACGAGTACCGGATGTTAACGAGCTTAGGATTGCTGGTAACGTATACTTGATCCAAATATGTTAACAGAGATAGCAGAAGTGACTTAAAGGAGAAGAACGTTAGACAAGAAAAGCACTTCCCAAAACACTCACGATCCTCTTTTCAAACCATTCACAGTTTGCAACGAACGTCGATAGCCAGACAATGGGAAGATGGTCTCTATCCTCCATTTCTTGTACCACGATCTCCTTTGTTGCAAGACTACTAGCCAATCGACCGATCGATTGTTCCAACTCAAGCCTCAATCTATCGTATAAATCTTCTCCTCTGTTCGCCACGGCAACAACGGATCGACAAGCAGTATATACGTCCTCATACGATGTCGGAAGAGCTTCCCTAGGATTCTTTGGTCCTGAGTCTTCAAGCAACGTCAGAATGGTTCTTATGGAGCGTTGCAGCAGAGTCAAATTCCGCAGTAATTTGGATTGTGTGTCTCCTTCACCGATGCTAGTCACTTGGTGAAGTATGTCAGTATACTATAGAGCCAGATGCTCGAGAGGTTGATTCTTACATTCATCTCCTGTAATAGTTAGCTTGATGGGGGCCTGTAGACGCGGATGATTCGACCGAGAAGCAGACGCAATGTCAAAGTCGGTATCCAAACGAGCAACCTTGCGACGAGGAGATGCAGACCCATCATAAGTTTCTGTCACTAGGGATTTAAGCGCAGTGAATGCAGTCGATGTTGTAGGAAGTGTGAGCAGGTTGAAGACATCCGTCATCGTTGCTGATGAAGACAGTGAACCTGACAAAATAAATAATTATTTAAAAGGAGTAAAAATGCTGATTTTACATAAGGGATAGTGCTTTTCCCCGTCTTATCGAGTTGGTTGTTCACCTGAATGGGAATGGCTTGTGTAAAGTGGTTAGGAATCTAACTATCCTCAGCATGACGGGTGGTTTGTAACTGCGACCGCGACGACTCGGAACTTTTGATATATTTCTCTTGAAGAATGCATAATGACAGTAGGGTCTTGATCCGTTACTGAATGTTCCTCGGGCCTCGAGAGGAGTGCGGGCTGATCTATCATGAAATCTACTTGATGCTCGGACCCTCCAATTTTTGTCTCTCATCTTTGAATCTCGAAGCAGGTCCCGTGTTGTACTCCCAACTTCTGATTTTAGCTCCAACGTACCAGACACACGGAAAAGTATCTATCAGGGTTTTCGCAAGGTTTCCCCTTGTTTCTTTATAGAGAAAGCACAAGTACCGTCAGAAATACGACAGCCACAAGAAGCCATTCAAAGCATCCAGTCAATTAGTATCTGTTTCCTATTTTTAGTCCTCATCTCGGTATCGCCTGCCGTCATGGATACAAGCATCCGTCTTAACGGACCGTATGACGACTAAATAACCCCAAAACTGTCGGCGCCACACTAAATTGATGATATAACGACAGCCAGTGGAATTTTCTCGTGCCAATCAATCAAATAAAAGTAGTCAAGGGACGTGACAGTCATCAGTACGAATTCGCTACTGAGATCAGATTATTTTTTATACAGTCTGGTCGCCTAGCCCTACACTCCTCTATCGAAGGAGCTTATTGGGCTGAGCTTTATTTTAGTCCACTGCCATAACTCAAGATATGGGCAGATTTTTTCTCCTATCCCAGGAGTTCCGCCGAGTACGAATATCAAGCGGCAAATTGACCGCTGTAAAAGGAAGGTTGCAAAGTACAGTCGAATATATCTGGACAAACTAACGGAATTTGTAGGACCGTCGACGACCGTGTGTGCGCTCGGCTCATCTGGAATACCAAATGCGGTGATGTTCGATCCACACATACAGTGCTAACATTTTTTTACTCTTCAGCAAAGACGGCAAAGACCGACTGGTAGCCTTGCCGGAGTTACCGACCTTACGTGCCTTGACTGTTGGAATTGAATCATCTCTCTTTGATCCGAGAGACTTAGGCAACTCGTCGGGCGAGAGGTGCATCTTTCTCTATTCCCGTGGATATTTTTGTCTCCAATACATCTTATCTTAATTCTGCCACGAGTTCACGCAATCACGCAATGCCATACTCCAGCCAAATTTAGGGTGACTCAGCCGATAGCAGAGCACTACCACCCTCTGTTCTGATAGATCGCAAGAACCGAAAGGCACTAGGCTCGATGATTTGTGAATTCCAGAAAGGGTCTGTTCCTGTTGATGTCACCACGGCAAAGAGAAGGTCACTTTCTCATCGTTAAGAACAGGTCTCAAACTAGTTTCGCAACCGTCCAACCAACGCATTGCCTCATTTGTCGCAATCACGTCCATGACTGCCAGTCGTCTCCTGCATGCCTCCTGCCCACAGCTCATACTACTTTAGAATGCATTGTATCTGACTCGCATTAATTCAGCGGACTAGACCCGACATCCAAATAGTTTCTTGAATGCGCGCTATACTCCCCAGACGTGCGAAGGTTAAGCGAAGCTCCCATGTAGCGCTGTCATCACACCAGATCACGCTTACCACGATACTATTCATAGAATTAATACCTTTCGGAGTTGAGAGCACGTCCAAAAGCCTGGAAAAACAGAGGCCAAGCAGAATAAATTGAACATTGATTGAAGACTAAAAACAGAACAGTCATAAGGCTGAGACATGTGTCCGACTGACAGGAAAGAAGCCTTGGCTGCGCAGCTTATGGAATGATACGTCGTCTAGCGTGAAAATGTTGGAGTGACAAATCAAGCAGGCCAGCAAACCCAGAAATTCGAACGAAAGGGTCCACCAAAGTGAGAAAGGATGCTTGGAAAAAAGAAGCGGCCTGCAGGCAATGATGAGGAACCAAGGACGATGATACAATTAATTAGTCTTGTGAAATCGTCGACTTCGTGACGATCTGATCGGCGTCAAAAGGATGCAAAATAACGTTACTTGTAGCGTGAAAGGAGGTGAGTGTATGTATCGGATATCTATACGACACGCAGCATTCAGAGGTGAAGGATGAGTGAGCTTTTCAGATATGCTACTTTTACGCACCTTTTCGGCACGGTCCTGTCCATTTGGAACAAACCTACAAATAACAGTTGATGCTTCGAACCATCGCTTGGCCTCATCAAGCATGGCACCACTGGAAATCTCCGGTGAGCCACAAGTGAATGTTTGATAGATTGAGAAGACAAACTGTAAGCATTCCGTGCTGGTATTGTAGGTTGTTGCGAGAAGCCATTGTCGTTCATCGATGGGATACGGCTGGAAGAGGTTACAATAATAAGCACATCATTCTAGCTGCAGAGCACAAATCGTGCTAGAGAGGTGTGTTATCCAGACCTGATCGCTATCATGATTGTCTTCAATCACAGTCAGCGCTTGTTCCACATAACCGATGGCTTTTGCCCTGTCTTCAGGCATGTTGCGTGCC
>JAGDQM010016910.1:0-12224 GCA_017580835.1 Termitomyces bulborhizus
CAGGGCTTTCAAAACGAGATTCATGTTGTTCTGAGCGTGACTCGGAGTCAGGCCACCTAAATTCCAAATGCCATGACCAAGTGTCTGCACTTCTTCGTGTGCTTTTCCCGCTTCTTCTCCCTGTCCAATAGAGTGCATGATGAGTGAAATCCATGACAGACACTGTGACTTGAAATATGGAAGAACTCCGGGATCTGATGTCAGGAGGAATTTGACCCATGGCGTTGTGCAATGGAAATGGACATCCAAAGCAGATATCACCGTGTGCAAGGCAACTGGGCGAGGTCTATGATGCAAAAGGCCATCCAGAAAATAAAATGTAGTTTCCAATGCGCTAGAGATAGTTGCAGGGTGATTTTCAGCATTTTCGAGCCAGTGAATAAGGACATGTTCAATGTTAACATCTTCTGCAACGATCAATTCCTGCTCTCCGATATGGGTAGCATAATATTGCTGGACTCCTCTAAGAAGTGGACGCATCGAGGCATGTCCATTATAGCGAGTTGAGATGTATAATCGTATGGGAGCCAGAAGTGTGATAAAGTCACCATTCAGGTATACGAGAGACTGCCTGCACAAGGCATCTGCGCAGGGTTCAATGTTTGACTCCCCGGGAAAGATTGCAGTAAGATGTGTCTTCCTAATTCCCTGCGGAAGAAATGCAATGATCTGCAAGAGATGATGGACTGTCTCGCCAAGCTTGACAAACGAGGGAGAATTGAGAGATGTCTCAATTGTGACAGCAAGACTCTGACTCTTGCCATCCCCTGTCTCCAGCAGAGCTGCACGGTGACGATCCCAAGCAACAGCAAGTTCTTGAGGAGACCATTCATTCTGAACAGCAGCTTGGGCAAGTAAGTTGATTGAGAGAGGGTGAAAATCGACAGCGGATAGCAGTTTGATGAGAATTGGAGTTTCAATGGAAGGGTAAAATGCTCGGAAGGCTTCGCATGCAGCACTCTCCTCAAGCGCTAGGACCCGTGATCTAACCCATTCCAGGTTGGGTGGTAATACAGTTGTACGGGTGGTGAGGAGGATGGTCACATTGGGATGTGCACCTAAACCATCAATGACTTCTGCTATCTGTCCAGCATCGATAGGTGCATCCATCGCACGACAAAACAAACACAGCATAAGCTGTGTACTGCGGAATGCCGCGCGTGTGCCGTCATCAAATATCTTTGTTAAGTATAATTTCATGGGGATGTGTGAGAATTTCAAAGGGATGACATTCGCACATTTACAGCTGGAAGTATTCATGCGTGCGCCCGTTATGAAGATTGTTACCCCTGACCTCCTAAATCATGTAAGCAATAAGCTTCCACGGTACTTGTGCAATCTGGCCACATTCCATTGAAAGAGTGTTGACGCTGAGGTTTAAGGGAGGAACAGACAGACAGAATAAATGATTCCAAAACGTTTGTAGTTAATCTATTGAAGGTGTAAGCCGTTGGGATATAGTGTTTTAAATAACTGGGCCTGATCGTCCTTCGCAAGGCCCATTCGGCCGCGCCAATGCAATGGTAGAATAGGTGCATCTTCTAATTTGTAAGGTCTAACAGGAGAATTAAGGATCCTTGCCAAGATCGATGGGATATCTTCAGGTTTCAGCATTCCTAACCTAAACGCTTGTCAGGCGCATTGGATGACATACGGAAGGTACAGCAACTATACCATTCACCATGGGGGTATATAAGAAGATTGGCGGCATATCTATAGTATATTAGCTTACATGGGCCAAAATAAAAGGGGTAAAAACTACTGAACTGGTGACCCCCAACATGCCCCACTTCCCCGATCTTGATACGATTAGCAATCCCAAGTGGATCTGCTTTCGAAAGACGCGCAACTTCCCCTTGTAAAGCCCTCAATACTGCACCTCCCGTCTCCCCACAACGGCAATCTCGAGCACCATGAGTGCAAACATACAAATGAACCTCATCCGATGTTCCAGGCGCTAGAGGCCCTTCAGTCGCGTGTCTCTCCAGCATCTCTGCGACCTCATCGATGTTATCCGTGTTCAGTTCCGGAACCTCAAGGCGTCCTCCCATGGTTGAAAATGCGGTCAGCGCTGGTCCATTACCGGTTGTTTCTGGAGAGCCCATCCATGAAAAATTGATGGTACCACCCCATTTGATCACTTTGAGCTGCAAAGCCCGCTGGAGAGGTGTAGAGAAACGTGCTGGGAATGCAGAGGGTGGCTCCGAAGCATGAATGAAGACGTAGGATCTATGCGATGGGGCAGTTCCGTACAGAGGCTTCTCCTCTTTCTTAATAGTCACATCTTGGGCACTTGAGGAAAGGAATGCAGTTGTAGTGAAGGTTTTAGTAGTTCTCAGTCGAGCTCGGGCTCGAAGTAAAGAGAGGGACATTGAGAATACATACGGTTAGGTAATACACAGTCAAGTCAAAATAAATTGATCTCTCTGATATGTCGTCATGGATCGTGAATTTTAGATGTTTATGATGATGAAAAATGAATGTCGAAAAAATATCAGAAAGATAAAAAGTTATGTAGACAAGTCTGGACCTTTTTGTTTCAAATTCCATTGCGTTCATGTCATACCTGCTACGCACCATGCAGATATTTCCAGGCGAAGAACCCTCAAATCCCGGGCCGTGATTTCGATGGCAGTATGTGTCCGCGCGGCGCTTACATAGCATAATCCGACCATCTCGCCAGCTGTGAGCTGACTACAGCTGTCTTCTTCATTCTTGCGTTGTCGCCGGAGATTCAGTTGGTGATGTCAGCTTCAAGACGGCCTTGTTTCTCAGTTGGATATCTCACCCTGCCGGCTCGACTTTTCAAATTGGAAAGACGGCTAAGCGCCTTAACACCTTCACAGCGTTTATACATGCTGTGCATATACTTGGGTGAGATATTCGATTACGTGCGGACAGCGGACTACACCACATGGAACGAACACTGCCTTCGAAGCACCGGTCAGAATTTATTGGCAGACGTCATGAAAGCCATGGAAGACTCGGGCTAGGAACTCTGTGGTTGACAGAGCCGGAAAATCTCTGGCTTGTTACAGATCACTTTCTCGACTGCTTACTATTGACACATCGGAAAATCATCATCGGTCTGACCCTTCCAAGGTTCCCATCAGCTGACGAAGCTACCCCTTGCCCTTGCCCATGCCCTTTGCCCCTCGCTGAAATTGAGTGTTCGGAGGAGTGACGTGGATTTATCGGCCATCTGCCAAGCCGCAGCTACGGACGCTGCGGCTCTAGATGAACGTGGCACCGTTTTCCTGGCAATTGACAGGTGGGCGCAATAATGCATAATGCATCCGCTGTGTTCGGGACTGATTGGTCATCCGCGATCAGGAAAATGACTCGTGTTGAGAAACACGTCTGGACTGAACATTTCGATAATGGGAGTGTCCTGTTGGGACATTGTGAATTACTTCTGACGTGAGTTGCATAGCCTTGCACTGCTGTTTCCAATGGAAGAGTCCTAATTTCATGGTGTTCCTAACAGGGCGGGGAGCCATCTCCGGCAGCGGGTCCGGCTGAGTTTCAAAATGGTAGTGTCTTGTGATTAAAAGGATCGAGTCAGAGTCAGCAATTTTTCGTCTCTCCCCTCAATCCACCACTTGTACCAAGTTGGGTGACATCCACACTCGGTACTTGTTCGCACAACCAACAGACACAAGCTGTGAGTTATCTGTTTCAGTGCATTTAGAATCTTTCCCGCCTACTACGTTTTCGTGCGAGTGCTCGCTTGTGTGGCACTACTCTCCAATAACATTTTATCACCTCCCGTGTTCTTGCAACAAGACACAATGTCATCTTTGCAAAGCTCTTTTTCTGCTCATCTCCATGCGGAGAGTTCGACGCACGCGCCATTTTGTTGCGATGAGAGTGACTCGCAGTTCCCTATATGGGCCATGAGCGATATCGCCTCCGGGCGCCACCTAACCCATCCCAGGCGGGAAGATCCTCAGCACACCCAGCATTCTATCGAATCAGAACTGACAGAGTCGCCTGATTTTAGAGTCTTGAGGCACTTGCAGTCAAAGTTGCCTCCTCAACCGTCTTCAACCTCAACCTCAACCCAACCAGCCATTTCAGCCTCGTACAACAATCGAAACATCAGCAGCAGCAGCCACGATGTTCCGCCAGTTGTAAATCGCTCGGCTTACCTGTCGTCTCCTGTCACTCGTATTGATGCATTCTCACACTACCTTGGGCCTTCGGTTCCAGCCACCCCCCTTAACAATGTCCTAACTCATCGTCGACAACGTCCGCGGACGTCGAATCAGGTTTTTACCGCCCCTCATGGCCAGATAGCCCCTCATGGAATCCCCGAGAGTTTACCACCAGCACCATCTACAGCACCCCGTCGAATACAACCAGAAGAATCAGCACTACCCGACTTCACCGCTTTGTTGAAGAACTACCAGAACATGCTAGCCCAAAAATCCACTGATAACACGATGGATTCCGAGACCGATCCAATCGTCGTACCCATCCGAAACCCCACCTTAGCTCCAGAGGATATGCAGAGTCTTTTGGACGTGATCACAGGTGAATTCATCATTTCTGCTGCTGATGACGACGATCAGTTCTCAAACATATCTTCAGCGACGTCCAACAGCTCGATGCCGCCGCCTCCCACACCACAGACTCCAGACTTGTGGTCTTCGCCAGCGTGGTCCGATATGAACGAATATTTCTCTCCGGACACCGAATTCCTCAACACTCCTCTCTTCGAAGACAGCAACGATGTCATGCTTACAGGGCACATGTCCAGCGAAGATTTTGAAGGTGGCGCTCTCTTCCCAAGCATGGAAGAATATTCAGGCCCCTATGACAACGAGAAAGCTGCACAGCGTGTGACACCTACTCTTCCCGACAACCTTATAATCATGACCCCTGAATCTCCCGCCCTCCATGACTTCAGCACTACTGTCGATCCCTCGTCGCTGTATCCGTCTCCTCACCTCCCCACCGATTTCTCCTCGTTCCCTTCCTCGAGCTCAGCAGTCCCTATTCAGCAGTTGACTGCCCCTGTTGTCTCAGCCGCTCCGACCGCTGTCCAGGAGACTACTCCTCCCCCTCGACGGAAGTCCACCGCCACTGGTACCCGCAAGGGTGTCACGCCTGAGGCACTTGTTCCCGTCGATGCTCCCACTCAACCGCGGAAGTACGTCTTGCCGTCGGCGACGTCGAGGAAGGAGGTACCTTCGGTGTTTGCTAGAAAACGCTCAAGGTCTACAGCCTTTGGCGAGGAGGACGATGAGTTTAACGAGGCTCCACCTGGCCCCGACGCTACCGAAAAGGAACAGATCGAGTACAAGCGTCGTCAGAACACCGTCGCCGCTCGTCGAAGCCGCAAGAGAAAACTCGAGTATCAGCGCAACCTCGAGGCGAACGTTGAGTACTTGACGAGGGAACGTGATATTTGGAAGACACGAGCGATGATGTTGCAGGATATGCTTCAGGTCCACGGTGTTTCCTTCCCCCCTTTTTCGGATGTTCTCGATGAAGAATAAATAAAAGCCTTGCTAATTCGCGTTTTCGGCATATATCCCCTCTCCTCTCTTTCCCCTTCGTTTTAGTGAACTGCATTTTTATCCCATCTTGTATTCGTTTCTCTCGCTCTATCACCGTTTCAGTTTCATCGCCCTTACTATCTAATCTCCTGGACTCACTTTCGGTTATTCGACGACGGTCTACATGATTTTTACGACGTCGACTTCGATGCTCCTTCACTTATCTACTATATATCCCCCACCATTATTCCCCAGAACATCCTTAGTGATGTTATCATTTGACATGAGCATCGTCGTACCCCCTATCATCATCCTCCAACTCCCTGCTCCCTACCACACAAATTTTTGAGAATCTGATCGGTAATCTACATGTCGCTGTTCTGTATGCTGCTAGCAAGAGTGATTGAATCATTGTTGTACATATGTGTGTTTTCAGATCAATAAATGATGACAATTATTATGGGTGTTTGACCGGAAGACATACAATTGTGGGAATAGGACGTGTCAACGAATTTGTGAATCACAAGTAGTACAGACAGACACCGAGACATATTGGTTTAGGGTTTGACATGCTAGCAGAATGCGTTTATATGCGGCCGGGTCTCACTCCACCGCTTCGCCGTCGGCTGCTTTCTTCAGCTTCTAGTTGACGTGGATTATACAAACCTTGTTTCCTCTGATACTCCATGGGGAAGCTGTGTGAATACGCCGAAGGTATTGACCATGGGCACCAGGTAAACAACTCGACAATGGCAACTTGAAGGAGATTCAATTGTTCCTATGTCACTTTCTATGATATCCACTTATGCTACGCTATGGCCATCTTGGTTAGAATACGCCGCGGACGGCCTAACAAAATACGTGCGCTATCCGTAATCTTGCCAGATATTGATCCACTGGGAGAACTATTCTGGCTGTGAGAACTGATCCACGTCCAACTTTATACAAGGATAAAAGGACTGAGATAGATGTCTTGAAACCAAAGCATCAGGCCCTTCGCTCCTAGGGAACTCCTGTTGCATTGCGCCTTTGTACGAAGAAGCTGCACTACGATGTCGCAAAAAGCTTACGATATCAAAGGCGCTGTGAAGCTGCTTTTGGATGGCGTAGACTATCATCATGTTGATTCTGACAAGGAGCGTCAAAGGGCTTTAACGAGTGCTTTGCGTTCTTACTTCCCACCGCACGGATGCGACGCGACATGGTTCGAGACCACATGCTCACTAACTGCCGTGTCGGCCGACGTATGTACCATCGCCGTAATTCCAGTATCTTTGTAATTATGTTATCACTGCCAACAGCTTGGCTTTAAGCATCATTCATTTCAGGAGCAATTTGCGATAGCTCAGATTTTATGGTGCGTTTGTTCCTGGATTTAATTTGTCTCCAACAGATGCTCAACCTATTTTCTGCAGGCTCATACTCTACATCGACGATCTCTGTCACAAGTTTCCATCGTCAATGGAAAGGCTTCAACTCTCAATACTCAAATCGGAGGGTGTGGAACATGATGTGCTGGACAAATTACGCACTACACTTTCCGACATGTACCTGTTGTGGGACCCGATCTCCGCCAATTGCATCGTCTCTTCAATGATGGAATACATCAATGGATGCTTGATAGAAATCCAAACTATTCCCAATATGAAGATATCTGCAAGCGCTCAAAGCTGGCCGGATTTCCTCCGTGGAAAAACCGGAACGGCTGCAGCACTAGCGTTCATGATCTTCCCGCTAAATACATCTTGCAAAGTTGCTGATTTCATTGACGTTATCGGAGATATGATGACGTATATAAACTTCAGCAATGATGTCTTATCGTGCGCCACTTTTTACCTTTTCTTGAGATATCACAGAAGAATTTCATGAATGCCACAGGTTTTACAAGGAAATTCTGGACAATGACACTGGCAATTATGTACACATCAAAGCACTCGTCAACGGCAAATCAATCAATGATACTCTTTTTGACCTTTCCCGCGATGCTATAGCTGCTTATTCTCGAGTATGCACCGTCCTTCAATCCCAATCTACGACTGCGTATGAGTTGTGGAAGACATTTGGGGATGGTTACATGTGAGCGTTGCCTATTCTCTTCTGAATGTGATTGATGGGTAATCCTCTAGATCCTGGCACTTTGATGTATCGAGATATCGCCTCAGGGAGCTTGGATTCTAAACAGCGGACATAAAATTCCTCAGGTCACAACAATTCGAGATCGTAGCACCTTTCGACAAAAAACCAGTTGCTTCGACAGGTCTCCGTTTTAATCGGTACCTATGGAATAGAATAATCTGATACGACACAAAAGGACAGTCCTTAAAGAGCGCGGGGTACACTTGAGAGAAAAAAAACTGGAAAGGAACGTTCAATACACAAGGGGAATGGGTCATGAATGACACTTACTTCACACCAAGAGTGAAGGTGTTGAGAGGAAAATCGTCTTGTTCGCGATGTTCTTTGCGATCAACGGCCTGTCACGGATTCAAGACATGAATCACGTACAACTCAATCTAGCATCCGTCTAGATGCGTTATTTACGACATGATCCTAGCTCCACCCACGGTCTCACTTTGTTCGGTAGATCTTGGCCTTCCCCGTCCCATCGTTACTGTCCTCACCAGCTTCTGACAAATGGCCTGTAAGTCCACTCGTATTTTGTTGGCCTCCAAAATATGCTACTCCCTGTTTACCTTTTTCGCTGTAAAACCGACGTGGACTCACTGAAAAATTTAGATTGAACGTCCGATGCGTCACAGGGACGGGCGCGAATTACGATGCAATAAGGAACCAGAGAAGAGACAATCTAGTATACTCCCAAGACAAATGGTCATAGCTTCAAGTCCTAAAGACAGGTTTCAAGTTAACGGTACCAGACCCTACTGCTTTCACGAAAGTAAACAAATGCGCGACGTGCAAGTAGTGACCTCAGTCCACGTGACGGAATCGATTTAATCGCCGCAACGTCCTCGTCCTTTTCACATTTCTTTGTCTCATTGTCTACGCTACTCATATATACCTGCGGGCACGACAGAAACGACCCCATCACACTCCGCTCACAAATAAGTCTTGTTTACATTCTCCCATCTTACACCCCGCTCGCAGTATCGATAGATAAGACCACATTATGTCACACGTCGTTTTGAATCCCTCCCCGCCATCACTATTGCACAAGTTCCATTCTACATAGACTCGTACTTATTCATCAGTCCCTCGTGTCAGCTTGCGCTTCCGGCCCCTCTTTCTCGGGAGGGGGAACCGGCGCTCGAGAACTCCTTGGGACTCAAGAACTCCTAGTTCACCGTACCTCACGGCCGACCTCCTTGAAATTCATTTCCGAACAATCCTAACTCGAACTTCAAGTGACTTTTCATTTGCAGCACCGAATTAATCGACCCCTCAGACCACGGTCGACTCCAATAAGACGACAATACAGAGACGACAGGACCACCAAGCAGCAAGATAACCAGGCAACGAGAACATGAGTCTGGCCGTATATCGATCACGATTGAAAGTTGTCAACTATGACGAGACCGAGATTGTTATCGGGTAAACTTGAGATTCATCTTCGACAGTGTACATCTTATATACTGTTTCCGAGGGCTCTCGACATCGGCGATCTCGCCCTCAGACTCTACGCGATGAGCAAAGCCGGCGACGAGGAGATGAAGGAATAAAGTTTGGATTTTGAAATAGATTGATTTTACTTTGTGATACCTTCATCTATTCGTTGTCCATAGCTCATCGTTTTGTAATTCTAGAAGGTAATTCTGTACACGTTCCCCTCCGGTCTCGCTATGCAGCTCCGACTGCCATCTCTCACGATATGCTCCGGTAGTCTATTTTTCCTTCTTTAGTCAGGTTCCCGCCAGAATTCACCGAGATCTCGACTCCTGTCTGTATGCTCCGCTTTCTATACCTGTCAACACTCAAGGCTGCAGAAAACTGATGTATGTTCCGGCGGTATCAATTTTTACCTTCTTTACAAAGGTTTCCGCTGATTTCACCGTGGTATCCACTCCTGTCCGTACGCTCGGCCTTGCCATACACTCCCTGTCAACACCCAAGACTGCAGCAAGCTAATATATCGTCCTCTAGTCTTAATTTTACCTTCGTCAGTCGGGTTTCCGCCCGGTTTCATCGCGATCTCGTGTCTGTACTCTCGGCTTTCCTACCACACCGCTCCCAGCCAACACCTAGGACGGCGGCAAGCTCGTATTCATGCCTCGGTAGGAGGCATTTAGACATACAATTAGACAAGGGCAACTCGAATCTAACATTATGCAACATGCCCGCAACTTGCCAGATGTTGATCAACTGGAAAATTTTATTCTAGCTGTTGAGGGCCGATCTATACTATATACAAGGACCAAGCTAGATGTTTTGAAACCAGCATCAAGTCCTTTGCTCCGAGGGCGCTTCTGTTGCATCGCGCCTCTTCAACATTTTGTACGAAACTGCACTACAATGTCGCAAGAAGCTTACGATATCAAAGGCGCTGTGGAGTTGCTCTTGGATGGCGTAGATTATGACCATATTGATTCTGACAAGAAGCGTCAAAGGGCTTTAACGAGTGCTTTGCGTTCTTATTTCTCGTCGCACGGATGCGACGCTACATCGTTCGAGACCTCATGCTCACTAGCTGCCATATCGGCCGACATACATATCATCGCCGCAATTTCAGTGTCTTTGCCTATCACTGCCAGCAGCTTGGAAATAAACGTCTTTTATATGACGAGCAATTTCTGGTAGCTCAGGTTTCATGGGTGTGTTTCTTCATTATTCAATATGTAGGCTCATGCTCTACATTGACGATCTCTGTCACAAGTTTCTGTCGTCAATAGAGAGGCTTCAATTCTAGATACTCAAATCGGAGGGTGTGGAACACGATGTGCTGGACAAATTATGCACTACACTTTCCGACATGTACCTGTTGTGGGACCCGATCTCCGCCAATTGCATTGTCTCTTCAATGATGGAATACATTAATGGATGCTTGATAGAAATCCAAACTATGAAGCTATCTGCAAGCGCTCAAAGCTGGCCGGAATTCCTCAGCGGAAAAACAGGAGCAGTTGCGGCATTTGCGTTCATGATCTTCCCTCGAAACACAGCTTACAAGGTAGCCGATTTCATTCACATTATCGGAGACATCGTGATATACATCAATTTGAGCCCTTTTCTCTAGATATCATGGAAGAATTTCATGAATTCCACAGGTTTTACGAAGAAAATCTGGACAATGACACTGGCAATTATGTACACATCAAAGCACCTCGTCAACGGCAAATCAATCAATGATACTCTTTTTGACCTTTCCCGCGATGCTATAGCTGCTTATTCTCGAGTATGCACCGTCCTTCAATCCCAATCTCCGCCTGCATATGAGTTGTGGAAGACATTTGCATATTCCTTTCTGGACGTATAGCTGATGTGTAATCGAGATCGTGGCACTTTGATGGACCCGAGATATCGCCTCAAGGAGCTCCGATTCTAAATATCATCTGGTAGTTGATTGGTCGTCGTAGTATCGTATCATTTGCAGGTGAACTTGACGTTGTTCTTCCTCCAGGAGAGCGAGGTTCATGTGTCGGCCCAGAAAAGCTTCAAAAGTCAATGGTAAAACAATAAGTGTTGATGCGGAACACATCAGCGAAACGAGTTCGCCAGGCGAAACACACTTCGCCTCCGATAGATTTGATCGATTTGGACTGGACTAAAAGCTACAGCGAATTCAAAACGACGAGGCAAGAGACAAGTCCGAATCCATCGTTGCGAACCCAACTCAGAGGATTCATTGAGAACGAATTCCCTGCAACCACACAAGGTTATAGCAAGACAGCACCAGCTGCTTCAACAAGTCTCTATTCTAATAGGTACATATGGAATAAAAATAACCTGATACAACACAAAAGGACAGTACTTAAAGAGCGCGGGGTACCCTTGAAAAGAAAGGAAATGAGTGTTGAATATTTGAGGCAATGAGTCATGAACAACACTTACTTCATAGAAGGAGCAAAGGTGTTGAGAGGGAATTCGTCTTCTTCGCGATATTCTTCCCGATAAGCGGCCTGTCACGAATTCAAGACATGATGAATCATATACAAGCCAATCAATAGATTACACAGGAACCCTACCTTATCGGAGTAACTCCAGCTTCCGAGATCCATTGGGCCTAGACTTGGTACACGCGTTCCCAGAGGGAACAAATTTGTATTGTTGTCCTGCCTGCCAGTGGTACCGCCTTGACGGTCGGTTCCCCGACCCCGTACGGTACGACGTGTGTTCAACCTATCGAGAGATAAACATGAGAAATCGGTTGTTTAGATGGACTTACGTCGCCATATATGAGATTGCGTACACTGGAGGGTATTTTGCGGTCAGAGAATGCAAAGACCAGATGTCAACGAAGGGCAGAAGGGCGTACTTTTGCTAACGATAAAGTACGTTGCAATGAAATATAGGTTCAGGTCCTGATATTTGATATTATACTAGGTGTAAAGTCAATTAGGCCGTTGAAAAAGGACAAGCAATCGCCGGACTGACGAGAAGCAGAGTCGTGAAGCTACAAGCACTAGAAGGGTGTGTCAGGACGGCGATAGGTCGAGGACAGGAAAGTCTGGACTTTACCTGGTCAATGCACCGGTATTGATAGCGTATCGAATCAAGCTATTGACGATGGAATCCGATCTGGAAAAAGGTTTAAAATGGTGTTATAAT
>JAGDQM010016911.1:5625-18908 GCA_017580835.1 Termitomyces bulborhizus
GGATGAAAACACTCGCACAACAGAAGCTGTGCCATTAGTCTCTTCGGACGGTCAGCCGACAGGTTCTTGTGACGATGTGGAGCGCTCTGATTGTCCATACACTAGTTCTCAGGATGGAAACACTCGCACAACAGAAGCCGTACCAACATTCTCGGATGATCAGCCGACAGGTTCTTGTGACAATGCGGAGCGCTCTAATCGTCCATGCTCTAGTCCTCAGGATGAAAACACTCGCACAACAGAAGCTGTGCCGACAGTTTTCTCGGATGATCAGCCAACAGGTTCTTGTGACAATGCGGAACACTCTAATCGTCCATGCTATGGTCCTCGGGATACAGAGAGCCGCACGATGGAGCGCTCCGATTGTCGACTGTCAATTTCATTCGAACCCCTTGGACTATCATCTGAATTCCCTAGTTTTCACCATGACACCACTGCGGAGCAACCCGTTCTCCCGGATACACTTGACTTCTACGACGACAACGCCTCCGCAAGTGCTCATCCGGTTCAGATCGATGAACAAGTCGCGCAAGCAATTACCTATGCTCACTTGAATTTTTTGAGCGGCAATGCAGATATTTTCACCGATAGCGGCAACGCCGACGATGCCAACGATCCATGTGGCAGTGCGGATAATTACAATGATAGACTAACATCTAGTCTTCTCCCTCAAACTGGTTCTTTTTCTCCTCTGCAAACGTATCCTAATGCCGCTCCAAGGATGGTCCTTTGGAAATCATATCAGAATTATGGATGGAGCAACGCCCGTACTCTCAAAATTCAACGAACAATGAGTACTAAGGATTGTCTTAACGTCCTTAGCCTATGTGAAAATCTGCGAAAACTATCTGTCGTTCTCGTTGATGCCGCTGATCCTCGCATCCCTCAGAAAAGTTTTGTCCAGGCAGAGACGCTTGAATCTCTCTGTATCTCGATTCAAACTCGTCTTTCAGAACGCTTCCTCAATGCGATTTGTTGTCCACATTTGCAGTCTCTTACGATGGAACGGGACGCGTCGACAATATCCCCTAATGAAAGTTCGAGACATGTTGGGTTCAAGAGCCTCGTAGAGCGATCTTCATGCCCTCTACGGTCGTTGTCGCTGTTGAACGTCTTCCCGCTGGAATCAGAGCTCAAAGAACTCCTAAAGCTAGAGTTAAATCATCTTCGGAAGCTTTGCGTCATAGATGAACTTCCAATCGACAGGGACTCAAGAACCAAGCTCATTCCGCCCATTACGAATGCGGTCTTACAACTCTTAAGTGACAGGAGTATTGATTCAAATGCGGGATCCTTTACTGCATGCCCGCGGCTCAGTATCCTGGAAATTTCTCCAGGCGTGCTTGAAGACGGTATACTTTCTAATCTTGTTGATCGGCGATCAGAAGCAGAGGGCTCTTTCTTTACCCTTATCTGTTGTTGGGGTTTGGAGGAGCCAAAGATCTTCGGTCGGCTAGATAAGCAACGGTTTGAACAGCTCGAGAAAGATAGGAAAGAAAGGTTCCATACGGGGTGGATACAAGGAACGATGGTACAATATATCTAATTTTAAAGTGTGACGCAGATCTCGATGGATATTAACAGTATAATTCATTACCATTAGAACCCTCGACATTGCCTGCGAAAGCTCAATGCGATTGATTTCATGAGGTTGTGACTTATGACATTCTCTTCAAATAGCTATTGCGACTTGATTGGTCAGTGTGTCAATCCTAACGAACAACGGAGGAAAACACTTCAATCTGGGGTCCCCACAATCCTACTGAGCTTCGCCATAAAAAACAATCATCACTGAGTCCGCTAGAACAGTCCTCATGTTTAAATAATGGCTAGAGTTGTCGGAATGAACTTTCAAGCCTGACGAAATGGTAGGGTATTGTAGAGTTCTGCAGGGCAGTTCAACCTCAAAACAATCCACGGGAAAAAACTTCTAATATTATTGCTAACAGAGTTAGAGTTGCTAAGTAGTTGCTAAATTTTGTTTTGAAAGACAATGTCTTGACAATGGTAAGCATCTTGTTTAGACAATTAGTAGATTAATGGAGATTGTCCTCCTGACATAAACTCCCTTCAGGACGGGTCTCTGTTCACCCTTGCTTATTTTTTGCGTGCAAGGGAGTCAGGTTTACAAGATAGTGTATCATATCTTTGAAATTTCTCACCGAAACAGGATCATGGTTTTATGCTTGATCAGCGGCGCTGTTTTGATCAAGGGAATAAATAGTATCAGGGAGAAAACAAACAGATAGGTCAATTAAAATCACTAGACAATTTTCTGACCCTGTTCCTGCAAGCTTCTCGAAAGTTCAAAGAAAAGAAAAAGTTTGGCTAAAGTTCAACCTTGAGTCTATGAGGACTCTGGGTTCCTCCCGGCGAGATGTGTTCATACGTGAGAATTACCATCACGTATAAAATGAATCAATTCAATCATACATAGATGGGGGAAGAGCTGGTCTGAAAGATTGCTTTCTGTCTCCCATGTGAGTCATGCTACTTCATCGATTAAAGATATCGAACGACCGAATTATATTGTCTCTCTCATCAACGATCAAGCGTCGAAGTGTGCAACTCGAACTGACAAAATGGTCGACGCGAGTGTTGTCTCTATGATATAAGCGACTAGCATCGACGGCGATGTCGAAAAATAAAAAGTGTGCAACGGCAGACACTGATAGAGGTGTTACTGGTGAGAAAGGGGACAGAGATCTCCGACTTCCGTCTTTGGGAGTTTCGATCGTCACTCGCCGTCATCGATCAACAAACCTGAACAAACGCCTTAATTGCTTGAGTGGCAAAACGTTTCTGCGCTTTGATTATCCACAATGTCAGAAGCTCAGACACTCCAAGATGCTGCAATTGTATCTCAGTACGATCTTGCTCTTCAGTGACTGTGCTTACTGATATATAAGCACAACTCAATATAGCCAGCCTGATGACAAGACAAGACGTTATGATCGTCAACTACGGTATGCAAACCCTCCTCAAGACAACTTTTGAAACTAAAATGTTTCCAAAAATCCAGGCTTTGGGCCGCTTCAGGACAAACTGCACTAGAAAACGCGCACCTCTTGGTCATTTCTGGATCCGCCACATCTACCTCGATCCTCAAGAACCTCGTCTTGCCCGGTATCGGCAAATTCACGATACTAGATCACACTCAGGTAACACCAGAAGACGCAGGAAACAACTTTTTCCTTGAAGGACCGTCCAGCATCGGTAAATCGCGTGCAGAGGAGGCTGTGCGCCTTTTGGGAGAGCTTAACGAAGGTGTTGTAGGCGTTGCAGATACATCGAACGTGGAAGAACTTCTGGAGAAAAATCCTCTCTACTTCACGTCATTCTCGATTGTGCTCGTGCACAATCTTAAGCCAGATCTGCTTAACAAGCTTTCAACGTTGTTGTGGTCTGATGACTCATTCCCCCCCCTCTTTGTGATTAGATCGGCTGGATTTCTCGCAGAGTTTTTCATCCAATTTCATGAGCATACTGGTGAGTTCCACCCCAGACGCAATTTGCGCCCCCTCTTGAACGTTACCTAGTCATTGAAAGTCATTCGGAAACCGCGCCCTCTCTGAGGATAGACAAAGCTTTCCCTGCCCTCTTTGACCACTCCATGTCCTTAGACTTTGCAAACATGGATCCTACAGACCATACACACGTTCCTTATGTACCCATCCTCGTGCGTGCCCTTCAAGACTGGAAGAACTCGGTAAGCATGTCCGTTTCTGATGATACATTCGCTTACACCCGCCCTCAGCATGATGGAAAACCCCCACAAACCTTCTCAGAGAAAACTGCTTTCAAGGAGAGCATCCGCGATATGAAGATCAAATTGGACGAAGAGAACTTTGACGAAGCTGAGTCCCAAGCCTACCGGTGCTGGACCGAGACCGGCGTGCCCTCCGACATCGCGGCACTCTTCCAGGACCGACAGCTTTCGAGCCTATCATCCGACTCGCCGCCTTTCTTCCACCTTCTTGAGGCGCTCAGACAGTTCACATTGGAGCCTCCATATACCCTTCCGTTGACTAGCACTCTTCCGGATATGAAGGCGAATACCGACGGGTACATCCACCTGCAGAAACTGTACAAAGCTCGTGCGGACGAAGAGAAAGCTCGCTTCAAGTCTTACCTCACTGTGCCGATCGACGATGCTATGATTGACTTGTTCGTGAAGAACGCGCATGTGCTCAAGGTCCTAAGGGGTAAGAAGTGGGGTGCCCTCGATGCCGATCAAACGCTTCTTGGTTCGTCCGATTCGATACCAACGTTTTCTGTCTGAATAACGATTACCCGCATCAGGAGACGCTGTCGTACGCTCACGCAAACAAGCCTCTATCCACCTTTCCCTGTCTGCCTTGTCCGCCTTAATCACTCAACAGCCTGGTGTAGCCCCTACAGTCGAATCTCTTACAGCAGAAGCACAGGCGCTTCTCCCTCCTGAGGCCAGGTTACCCAAAGGGTTTGAGAAATATATAGGCGAAATGTATGTCTAATCCAGCCAATCAAATGGGAACATATCGGCTGATCGCAACTTTAGTGCTCGTGCGCCAACAGCCGACCTGCCAAATACGGCAGCGTTTCTTGGAGGACTTGTCGCTCAGGAGGTGATCAAAGTGATTACGAAGCAGTACGTGCCGATTGCGAGTTATTGTACTATTGATCTAGTGAAGACTTGGACTGGAGTCATCTGAAGTGTGTTAGGCATTGTCATGTAAATCCTCTCGTTTTCCCACTCGCATTTGAACGCTACTGGACTATTCACGTCTTGAAGACGAGGACCAGGATCATCTTACCCCATATGAGTGGTCATGTAAAGAATTGCCGTTTTGTTGCACTTACAATAATATTTTCATGACATCTCTACTGATTAAGATAAGTGCCAGCTCGTTAGGAATCCACTGAGATCGAAAATTTCGGTGCCATATGTCTTCTGGCAGTGCTTTGCAGGCAACTCAGTACCTATCTTTCATGATGATGTGACCTTCATTTTGCAGCCTGAAATTCCCCACGAAATTCCCCACGTCTCGCGCGTCACCTTTTTCCGCATTGATCAGTCACGTGCATATTTGCCATTTGTCTTGTTTTCACGCTCATCCAATTGACGCGACACTGAGGCCCTGTTCTGAGGCCCTGTTGTCTCTTTGTTCGCGTCTGTATAGGTCCAGGACTCCAAACTTTCACATTGTAGTGTTTTAGTTTCATTTAAACCCGTAATCACGACCAGGACTAGGAAATGACGTCGACTTCATTACCCTACGAACTAATTGACCTCGTCGTCGTCGAACTATCAGATGACTGGAGGTCCATCAAGGCTTTCAGCACTATAGCCAGATGTTTTCGCAATCCCTCGCAGAGGGCGCTGTTCCAGACACTCACGCTGCACTCCTCGTCGCAAGTGAATACTCGCCTTGACGATGCCATGACATCGAACCCACTTCTGCCGACTTATGTCCGGACTCTCCACTTGATGATAATGAAACCAGGATTTGATAGCGGCATAATAACCGTCCTCCAAAAGTTGACGATGTTACGAAGCCTGGCTATCATTGGGATTCGAAGGGTGCCGAGACTTGACTTTCACATGCACCAACAGCTCTGTGATCTGATTCGAAGACGGTCATTGGAGCAATTGGTCATAAAAAACCTCGTCGGCTTTCCGTTGTGGATCCTCCAGCATTGCCCTCAGCTGAAGGACCTCCAAGTTAAGGATAACGTTCACGTTTTCACTTTGGACTTGATTGTTCCCCCAAATGATGCGGAAGTCGCGCAATGTGGCTACCTGGAATCGTTGACTATACACTGCCCTTTCAGCGCTGATTGTATTATAAAGGCCTTGAAGGATCCATCTTCATTGCTGTCTTTGTCGTCTTTGAAACGGTTGAACGTTTTGATGTTGTTCTACGGCCGCACTGGCATTAAGCAACTTCAAGAAGCACTCGATCTTTCTGCACGTTCCCTGGAGATTTTTGATATCACCCTTAGACCAGGTGACATTAGATGGAATTTGTTGCAAATATGGTTTCCTCACTAATACATCGCGCAGATTCCTGTTTTCCACCTACTTCCATGCGTCCTGATCTAGGCAGCTTGAATACTTTGCGTGTTATTCACATCAGGATATTCTCTGAGTTTCGTATCGTTGCGGTTGCCGATATCCTCGATACCGTCCCGGAACAGAACAGACTTACAGAGATCAAGTTGTTCGTCGATAATTTCGTCATCAACTATGACGACGTATTTTGGAGCAGATTAGACGATCTACTCACGGGGAGCCGGCTTAAGAACTGCCGTCTCCTAGTTGTAATGGGTCCCTCTGGCGTTCAGGCGGATTGGCCCATCAAGGACAAAATCATTTCTTCAATTCTTCACGCGCTGCCAAAGTCACAGTCTCGGGGGCTCGTGGAGATAGAATTAACTACGATCCAGCATAAACTGTTCCGTCCAAAGGAGCCAGGGCCAGGCGTGAGGCCTGCTTGACCTTCTAACACTCTGAAGTAAGTTATCTTTTCATCTATCGAATTTTTGCATGGACAGTGGGACTAATCAAGACTTCACCTTGTACTATACGTAGGACAATCCCACAATTTACACATACACATCTGTCAGTCTCGCGTCACAAAGACCTCAAGTTTAAAATTGAGATCGTCCAAGAAAAAACCACAAATCATGTTATAAAACGTCCGTAATCGATATCCTGTTACAATTCCAAGTTTTGATAGACTATAATTTAAATACAACTAGTTTCCAACTAAGATATGTCGTTAATAAGCATGAGTCCGAAAAGGTGATGAAAACACAACTTACATCCACCGAACTTCTTGAGGCCTTCCTTCAAACCATCGCCAATCTTGCCAGCGGTGTCGTCATCCTGAAGAAGACCGTTAGATAAACCGCTAATTCACACTGTCAAAGAGAAACCCTACGAGGTTGTAGCCAGCACGAGAGGCGGCCTCCTTAACACCCTTGTCAACCCAATTGCCCCCAGACGAGTTGTCGTTATTGGAAGAACCGAAGGAATCAGTGTTGGATGACTGATTACCGTAAGAGTTGTTATTGGAGCCGAATGAATCATTGTTAGAGGAGCGGTTATTCGACCCATAAGAGTCGTTGTTTGAGCTGTCGTTCGATCCATACGAGCTATCGTTTCTCTTCGACCCGAAGGAGTCGGTATTGGAAGATCCGTAGGAATCGTTGTTAGACGACCCATAGGAATCCTTCTGAGAGGAACCGTAGTTGTTATCGGAGGACTTGTTCGACGATCCGTAGTTATCATTGTCACGGTTGGACGATCCGTACGAGTCATTGTTGTTGTTGTTGTTGTTGGATCCGTAGTTGTCGGAACGATTGGAAGATCCATACGAATCGTCGTTAGAGCGGTTGCTGCCGTAGGAATCATTGTTATCGGAGCGGTTGGAGGATCCATAGGAATCATTGTTGGAAGAACCGTACGTGTTGTCGTTGTTGTTATCGGAGCGACGGTTGTTCGATCCATACGAATCGTTACCGTAGCTGTCGTTGTTGGAGGAGCGGTCGTTCGATCCATATGAATCGTTGTTGGATGAACCATAGTTGTCGTTGTCGCGGTTGTAAGACATGGTGTATAGGATGACTAGGACTGGTTGAAGGAAGAAGAACAGACGATAAGACGCTCTGAACTATCTGTCTGGTTTTATATAGGCCGAAGGGCTGGCGAATGGAGTGCGCAATCTGCCGTGCCGGCTGTGTCATAATTCGGTTGGGTCAATTTAATTAATTAGATGTGGCGTGCGGCTGATATGGCCGGTACCTTGACAGCGAGAATGAAGGCTTGAATGATCCATCGAAAGCCCACCAACGTTCGATGATATCATAACGAGCCTCCTGCAATAACGAAGGGCATCTTGTCCAGCAAGCTCGCAAAGTAAGTATCAAGTTTCGACAAAGAATTGGCAGCCGAGTCAAGCCGACAAGGGTCATCTCATCCATCATATACATAGAGCCGTTGACGCACGCGTATCGCCCCATTCATTTAAATTATTCTCGATTTCATGTGTTTGCCAAGGACAGCTGAGACAGAAGTCCGCGGAAGCTGTACCCCATGATCAGAGATGTTGTTTTCATTAAAAAAGATTTCAGTGCCGACTGACATGGCAGACGGCAGATTTTATCAATCCCAAAAGGGAACTGACACACTCAAGGGAAGAAAGATTGAATGAGATCTTGAGACCATCACTACGAAGTTTGACCGCAGCGCCATATAATGGAAACTGTACAAAAGAGAGGATTGGGTACTTGTTTTGCCGCAGTCGACGTATTTTAGGCATGTACTTGTAATATGGCATACGTATAAGTATACCTTTTCAGCGCCTCTATTGTGACGTGTACCTAGCATCTTGGCAATGCGATCATAGCCGCTATTGTGTAGCCTAGGTAGATATCAAACATAGTAACACTGCGACTATCGTGATGGCGGTTGCGTCACTCTTCTAGATCGCGGACACTGGTACGAATTACTCGAGTTTCTCGTTCTGACTTGTTCATGACCTAAACCTAAGCCCAAATAAGAGAACCAAAATTCGTATCCCCACAACAAACGCAGAAGCAAACGGAACGTAGGTCTATGTACGTAAGGAGACCCAACAAAAAACTCATAAACTCAGATCAGGGGCTGGAAACATTTGGCACGGCGAGATAACGATTTTTTCCGTGGAACACGTGATGGACCAGAGTGGGACGACCATCTATGCTGGCCGACAGCGCCAACTTTTCCAGGAAGAAGGTTTTAGACCAATTAAATTGGTCTATATTACATAAGAAATGAGTACAGATATCTCCAAGTCACGTCTTTCGCTCATCCGTCATCCATGACCTCGCTAATGAGAACAAGTTCAGGAAGTCTATGAGGCATCAATATAACGAATTGTCTTGTGGATAATGGTTAGAAGTGCATCGGCCATCTGTCACAATAATTATTCGCATCATCCCTTGGAGCTCTAAGACTGATGAAAAAGCTGACATGTTGAGTCACTCTAGCCACGTCCGGGACCAATTCGTCTCCGCGACACACATCAAGCATATAATTAGGCCCAACAATGTGAGAATGAGATTTGCTGAGTCCGAGGTTAAAAAGACTTGATCTTCTATGAGTTCTACTCATGGATTCCGTAAACCTAGCGACTTTTGAGGAACCACCACTTGCAGGCATGTACATTTTGATTAAACCGTCAGACCTTCTCATTTCTCTCCGCTATCCAGGTGCTATGACCAGCTTTGCGTATAGATATTCCCCTGCATTCTTTTTCTGCCTAACTCCTACCTAGACTTTGGGGAATTATGTGCTCGCAAATCATGTATTACTTCCGCATGTATCTTAGTGATCACAGATTTTTGAAGGCCTTCGTGAGTTGCTGCCCTCTGAAACTTTCTTGATTTAAAATTTCATACCGACAGGTTGCAATGCTGTTGTGAGCCCCATCATCATATTCTTCATTTGCAGCTGCATGACAAGCCATACAAATAAGTATTATGGAGGGTGCACATCTGGCAAGTGTGGCACAAACAGTGCATGTTGGCTTCATTGTGTACAAGATGCCTGAGAAGGCATCCGAAGCCTTGAACATTACTTTGTGAGTCTTATAATATTGATTCAGATTGTCTATGACAATAACATGGACCTTTTTCTTCCAGGGGAACCGGAGTGCGTGGCGTTACTCACTTATCAACTCCGGAGTGACTGATTGCAGCTGCTTTTGACAGATTTTTGAGTTTATAACTGTATGCTATCACGCTTCTTTTCTTCAGCGCTTCACACTGTTGCTTTTCTAGACCATCATCGTATCAGCGGTTCAGAGGTCTGCTCATACCATCTACTATCATGTAGTGTCAAATGTCTGATTTAAACATTAATTGCACAATCTTTCCAGTTTCTATGCGTGGAGAGTGTATCATCGTAAGTGTCATCAACTCATTTGATGCACCTGTTCATATTCTGCTCAATCATCTATAGTCAGTACTGGACATCCTTGGCGAAAACCCCTTGTGTCTTTCATAGTATGCAGCATTTGATCTTATATCTGTACATGCCGCAAACACCAATCGCTATCTTTCAGCTGGCCACATCTCTGACCCAATTGGGTAATCAAAGATTTTTCTGTTGGATGCTTTTTCTGAACTCCATGCAGGTACTGGACTGAGTGAGGGATCTCCCAATTCATTCCAGCTTTTTTGATTCAAATATGTGGTCTATCACCCTAGCGGTTGTTGCCATAGAGTTTGTATTAAGTGATTTTGTATAATGAAGGCCTCTTCATCCCATCTTTCAAACAGGTTCATGGGACCGCCAGTGGAGTTTATGAGAGCGGCAGTACCACACGTGAGTATATATCTCAATGTGCATACCAGATTGAATCACACCCATGTTGGGGGAAGATCTCGTACTCAGTCGAGTCTGCGATGGTCATCACCTGTGACTTAACTATAAGTATATCTCTTGTCTTTTTCCTGAACAATATGCGCACCGGATTTAAAACGTGGGTTCCATGCTATAATTGGCTCACAAACCCTCGTTACATAGTACCCCTAGGTCCGAAAACGTGATCAATCGTTTGATCATCTTCAGGAAAGCCTTTTCAATCAATCCCTTGTGAAAATGGATTACTTATTGAATACCATGTAGCTTGAGCACTGGGATACTGACAGGTATCCTTGCGATCTGTCAACTTGTAACTGTAAGTGATTTTTGAAACGCATGCTTTGTTGTCAGCTGAAACTATTCGTCTGATTCAGTACTATACTTTTCCTCCTACAAGTGAACTTTATGGCGGTGCGTTATATGAGTCTTCGTCACCCTGATGCTGATGGGAAGTCACGATTAGTTTTCGAAGTCATCAGTGGAAAAGGTACGAAACGCGGATATTACTTTTTCCCCTCATTTTCATTCTCATTTTGAACTCAGTCTATGTCAACTCAATGTTGGTAAGCAGTATGGCCAGCATTTCCATTCAAAAGTATGTCTTACTTGTCATCTCCTGTAGGCAACGTATGTCAGCGTTGTGTCTCTTGATGAACTCTGGTAACCACATGTTTGACATACAGGCTTAACTCTCGTACCAAGGTTCGAAGCATGTTTGAAGAACGAGCCACAGATATTATAGGAGAAATTTTCCCGACCACCCAGCAAGTCAACTTCCTTCTCGTCATACAGAACTCACCCATGATTCTTTTGGATTTAGGACATCCACGAACAACCATGCCACTCAGACATTATCCTTGCGAGCTGCATGACTTCTGCACTACGATACATAGCTATTAGATTTAATTCTTTCTTACTTTACTATGTCTGTATTTATTGCGGTCCTTTGTTTGTTTGTTAACTCCGCCCCGCCGCTTTCACGGTGGTCTTTGATTTCAAGAATACATAGGAATTATAGCGTATGTCATCCACCCTACAGTATAACTACGGGCACCAATTTCCGGACACTCCCTACAACTACTCCGGCCCGATCCCTTCTCAGCTGGTGCCGGTTACGCCCCGCGGCCGCTTTACCGCAGTTTGATGATGTCGGAGTTCATACTACCCTCGGCCTTAAACCCCCCAGTTATCTGCCGTTGACGTTCCTTCCCGTTTGTTCAAACTCCGTACTGCTTTCCCCCTTCACCCTTTTCATTGTTTGATAAGTCCTGACCTGCTTAGTCATGTGCCAAGCCTCCCCGGATTGAGTTCCCTTTCAGGCTTCCTCGTGTGGACTGGTTCGTGGCTGCCTTTTTGCGGGCTGACCCTCTAGACTGACTTGTATCCAAGAGGTGTCAGATCGGGTGATGGTGGACATGGTTGCTATGACGTAGCCCCCCTCCCCCAGTATACGTGTGTCGACAACTAGCATCAACGGCATCAACGGCATCGCAACAGTAATCAAATGAGGTGGGAGCAACATCTCAATTGTTTTTCAGTTGATACAATGTAAATAGAATGTGATATGGTGTGAATGGAAAGATGAAATGTAATTTATTGTGAATGAAAAATAAGAGGGGGCAGGGTGAGTGCAAAAGAGCTCAGTACAGGATAAATTTGCTCAGGGGCAGAAGTATCAGTTACATGTTTATACGCATGCACATTTAAAATGGTGCTCATCAACATTGGGTGGTTTCATTGTGCTACAAAACATCTGTGTATGTCCTCAACCTTCCAAGTGGCAGAGGCTAAATGACTTTAAATTTGTTTTGATCCGCTGCCAGCCGATGGCCAACCGGAAAAAGCCGTTACCTAAAAGAGAACCAGATCCAATGTCCATGATCCACCCGATCTGACAGCTCTTGCAGCTTGTTATCAGGAACAGCGGTCCGGAAGGTCTTACATTGCTTATCAGATCTCATCCACGACCCAACCCACCCATGCTGCTAGGTGGCCCACCTCTCTGTGTTTGAACCGACCATGTTTCCCCGCTAATCTTCCCTTTAAATCCTTGATTTCCCACCCCCCTGGAATCCTCACTTAGACGATTTCCCTATTTCTGAGTTGACCAGAGCATGATGGTAACAGTATATCATTGTTTCACGTGTGTCATACAACCATTAACTTAACACCTACAATTGTTATGCTGTCCAAGGTGCAAAAATGATTGCAGCATGATATCTTCTGCCAAATTGTCATTCATAAGTGTGGTGGCAGTGATTAAATCTATAATGTTCTGACCTCACTAGGTTCCAGTCCTTGTATCTACCTATGAGCTGTTGCTACTGCGCACCTGGATTCTCTTTCTACCATAGGCGTACCTCTGCCATTTCTGGAAGTAGATCTCCAAATGGACTTACAGTGATGTTCTACTTGATATGTTGTACTTGGCCACGTTCCCGAGAATCTGTCAAGGACGTACTCATTTTTGCAAGGCTATAGTATATATAGCCGCGTGGCGAGAAAACAAGCTGCTGAAGGCCGCCTAAATGGATTTCAGGAGAAAAATGAAGAAGTGTATATAGAACAGAGAGAACATAGAGATATCGTGACACAACAATTTCTTGTTGGCATACGGTTGACCGAACCCTGAAATAGCCTGTCTATAGTTGAGCTTAGATATTCTGGAATTGTGTACGATGTGTGAGAACGACCAGCAAATATCGTCAAGCATCGTACAAGCCAAAAATGTCGGGCAGGATTCAATGGAGCATAAGAGTGCTGCTCATCTCTGACGAAA
Source organism: Termitomyces bulborhizus (assembly GCA_017580835.1). Classification (NCBI taxonomy): domain Eukaryota; kingdom Fungi; phylum Basidiomycota; class Agaricomycetes; order Agaricales; family Lyophyllaceae; genus Termitomyces; species Termitomyces bulborhizus. The sequence continues at coordinate 18,798 of JAGDQM010016911.1, forward strand.
TTTGCTATCAAGGGTTGGCCGGTCGCAAATTGAGGTGACAAGCAAGAGGTGCACACGACATGGATTTCGGACAGTTTGAAGAAGGGGAAATGGAGCCCGAGACGCGATACA
>JAGDQM010016913.1:0-18465 GCA_017580835.1 Termitomyces bulborhizus
CTCATAGCAGTATCAATACCCTTTGAAACCTATTAAGATACTATCAACTTTATATGTATCTCTTGAATGATAGTCTGGCATTGTGATTTCCAAGTAACAAGCTAGTTTTACTATAGTAATATAAGAATATCCTACTAAAATAGACAATGTTTTTTATTTTGATATAGTTAACTATTTAATAATGAATACTTGACTATTCACTAAAAGTTATAGTAGTAATCCGGCGGCCTGATTGAACTATTGACACCTTCTTTTCCCACCCACCCATACTAGGACATGCTTGGTCAGCGAGTAAACTCTCCCAATTCCGTCCCATCAGGCAACTCTAACTATTTTTCCTATTTTGGACAGGAGTGCAGTGGTCACAATGCCTTCATCGAGTTACGTGTTGATTAGTCACCCTGATTTTTGGCCCCTAAGGGCCTCCCTAGTCAAACACGTGAGGGCGGTGGCTTTCCGGCAGCGTTGAAAAACCCACGTAGTATCTAAAGTGTTTTCCACATAGGCGCACTTAGCCAGGAGTCAAACCCCCAACCTTGCACTTGAAGGATCATGTAGTCCCCCTAAGGACTACAATGGTGCCAGCTGAGCCACCATAGCCCTTTTATTTAAGAGAGATTAAGATAGATTTAAGCAGATAAAAGAGAGTAACAATTGATACTGACTATAATAGAGCTAAAAAGAGCAAAAATTATTAAAACTAACTCTAGTACAAAATTTATAAATTATATCAGAATAAAGCTAAGTGAACTAAAAGAAAAAAGAACAAAGTAAGAAACAAAGAAACAGAACTCAAGTAAGTAAATAGTCTAATAAAAAGTGAGAAAGAATATAAACTTTGATAAGGAGTAAACAGATTCTTTAACAATAAAAGAAAGTAAGTCATAGCTATAGCTATAGTAGCTCAAAAAACTATCCTAATGTTTTATACTTTTTAAAAGATGACATTGTTATAAAGAATGAGAAGTACTTAAAAACCTAATTAAATCATATAGAATACTATAGCATTGTAGCTCTAAAATAGACCTAGGTCTATGTAATTAAGATTAAAACTAATAAAGCAATGGTTATTTTAAGATATTTACTCTTAATAGTATGCAGATATAACTCTTGTCCTCATTAGCATTTAGATTTGACTAAAAATAATTTATTTAGAGTTAGATACTTTCTCATCTTTTTTAATATCTAACTTAACCTATTTTTATTTTTTTCTACTTGCAATGCTGTATAAAAGATCAAATCAACTTAGCTTTATCTTATTGTTTAGCCTCTTATGCTTATATGTAGTAAAGAGAATATAGTTTTATTTTTATTTATTTTAATTTTTTATTTTATTTAATCTAGATAAGTCTGTAATATTAAAGAACTCTTATTTTCTTTTCTCTTAAGATCTTATGCTATCTTACTCTGTATCTAACACTCTTATAGAGCTTTATTAGACTAAAAACTCTTCTAGTACTCCTTGAAACTGAGCTGTTTGACAGGAAATCACTAGCATATGCTATAATATCTTTTCTAATAATAATATCATAATCTTAAGCATATTGACTAATGATTTTTTTTGGCCTATTCTTTTCTATCCTTAAAGATGACAAAGCTTATATTTGTAAATAGCTTTAAAGGTGCTACATGTCATCCTAATCAGGTAAAGTAGACAATATTTGTCATAAAAGATTGATTTATATAAAAAAATTATGCTATAATTGTGAACTAACTTTAAAAGATAAACAAATACTCTACTACAATTTTCTAAAACTTATCAACTTAATGATTCAAATGCTAGCTGGCTAAACTCAGCAGATTATATACTCATAATTTATAATAATCTTAGTTACAAGCTTTTTAGCAAAGAAGCTTTCCTTGATGGCTTACTTATCTTGTTCACAAGTCCTCAAACACTTTTCAAGTTTAACTTTCTAACATTTAAAAATAGCATGATAGGATCAAGAAGAATGCTAATGATTCTATAGCTAATAAGTTTATCTCCCATGTTTCTTTATTTATTGCTCACTATTAACTTATATAGTGCTTAAAAGCTAAAAGCTTATAAGAACAATAGTTAGATAGGCTATTTGTGTTATTGTCAAGTAGTGTGATAATATTGAGCTTTTTAGTACACTAAAGAATATGATAGCAGCCTAGAAAGCACTCATTTAGCTTTAAACTATCATGCAAGGAATCAGTGTTAAAGTCTCTAAATACATAAAATTAAATATAAGTCTGTGTAATATTAAAAAACTCTTATTTTCTTTTCTCTTAAGATTTTATGCTATCTTACTCTGTATCTAACACTCTTATAGAGCTTTATTAGACTAACAATTTTTCTAGTACTTCTTGAAACTGAGCTGTTTGACAGGAAATTACTAGCATATGCTATAGCATCTTTTTCAATAATAATATCATAATCTTGAGTATATTAACTAATAATTTTTTTTGGTCTATTCTTTTCTATCTTTAAAGATGACAAAGCTTATATTTGTAAATAGCTTTAAAGGTGCTACAACTCTACTACAATTTTCTAAAACTTATTAACTTAATGATTCAAATGCTAGCTGACTAAACTCAGCAGATTATATACTCATAATTTATAATAATCTTAGTTACAAGCTTTTTAGCAAAGAAGCTTTCCTTAATGGCTTACTTATCTTGTCCATAAGTTCTAAAACACTTTTTAGGTTTAACTTTCTAACATTTAAAAATAGCATAATAAAATTAAGAAGAATGCTAATGATGTTATAACTAATAAGTTTATCTCTCATATTTCTTTATTTATTGCTCACTATTGACTTATACAGTGCTTAAAAGCTAAAAGCTTACAAGAACAATAGTTAGATAGGCTATTTGTGCTATTGTCAAGTAGTATGATAATGCTGAGCTTTTTAGCACACTAAAGAATATGATAGCAGCTTAGAAAGCACTTATTTAGCTTTAAACTATCATGCAAGGAATCAGTGTTAAAGTCTCTAAATGTATAAAATTAAAAGATGCTGCTTTTATATCTTAATCAAGATGTAAAATCTAATGTAGTTTCAATATTATTGACAATCTTAGTTAGTGCTCTCAAGAGCTTAGTATTTACTAGTAATGTTAAAGACATCAGTACATTATATAATAATTATTTTAATATGCTATCAAATAATAATAATAATGCTAAGACTTTAATTACTGCTAAATATAGTGTTGAGGTTGAATTTTCTACATACTACAGCTTTGTATTTTACTAGATTTTATATTAGGTTTCTTACTTATCTTTTCTAAATATAGTTACTTCTTAAGTAGGAATGTATAAGATGACCTTACTATCTTTGCTAACCTAGATAAGGACCTAAAGAATAAATTCCTTATTAAGTTTAATTTTTACTAGTATTAGCTTGCTAAGGTCCATTTTATTGCATGCATAGTTTTTACTGCTGAACCTAATTCTTATACTACAGCTTTGTATTTTACTAGATTTTATATTAGGTTTCTTACTTATCTTTTCTTGCTAACTTAGATAAGGACCTAAAGAATAGATTCCTTATTAAGTTTAATATTTACTAGTATTAGCTTACTAAAGTCTATTCTATTATATATGTAGTTTTCATTGCTGAATCTAATTCTTATAGTTCTGCTAGTATATCTGTTGATAATAAAGTTAGACTTTAGAAAATAACTTAGTTTATTATCTTAATTTTATTTCTAATTCTTGTTATCTTTGCTCAAAGATCAAACTAAACTAAAATTACATAAAAATAGATACAAACAAACGCTACACCTTGTACAAGGTACTGTACACTGGCCTTCTGGCCCGCCTCTTAGCTCTGTATTGTAGCTTGCCGGCGTTAAACAGAGATCATTCATTCATTCATTCAAACTAAACTATGCTTAGAGTAATTTATAAGCTTTTCTATGATCATTTTCTTCTTTAATACATGCTAACTGAATAAAATAAGCAATAAATTCCTTTATAATTCTATACAGGTTCTCTTCTTGCTTTATCTTATTTTATGTCTTAATATACTCATGTCTTAGTAAGAGAGTGAGTTATGAAGCTTCTTGATATTTTATTTAGTAAATATCTTTCTTTATGAGAGAACTAGCAATATAATACACTTTTAGAAGCCTAATAAACTATTTTATAGCTTAAAATATCTCTTATACAACTATATTATTATAGTAACTTATTTTGTACATATAATTTACTACATCATTATCTAGTCTATATTACTTACATATTTTATTATAAGCTCTAGCACAGGATATATAAATAACACATATATTCTCCTTAGCATAGTAATAAAAGAAAGTAGCTCTAATATTTTAAGACATGTCAAAAGTGAAGCTGTCTGGAGATCTTTTACTTGTGCTCTTTAATTAAGAATACTTTATTGTTATTTTTAATAAAGCTTATAATTTTTAAAACATGAGCAAAAAGTATATAGCAGCTCTACATATTCTTTAAAATGCATAAATTTACTTCTCTATAACAGCAATATTATTGCATACAGCACTTAACATAAGTTTTCTTGCAGATTCTACTTTTTAGCTACTTTGAATTAGTCTGATAGAACATAGTAATAATGTTGTATCTAGTTAGCATTTCACATTTTCTTACAGATATGTTTATTACTAAAGAAAAAGAAAATGTATCTACTGCTTATCATATCAAGAAGATCAATGACAATAGCAAGGCTTTAGTGAAGGTTCATAGTAGAGTAGTTAGATGTAAATGGCTCTAGTCCCAAAGTGCTAGCTACTTTCTTTGTTAAATTACTAAGAGTTAAAATCATAAAGATAAAACTCTTATCTCTTTATTATTATATCAAGAAGTTGTTAGTATTCTTAAAATCATAAATTATGAATGTACACTAATAAATAAATATAATAAAAATGCAAAAGTCATATAATTTATTTATATATATTTTTTTTCTATGAAACATTCTTATATAATTGCTTTAAGAATTAAATCTTTTAAAAATAGCAGTTTAATAGACATTAAAATACATATAAGTTTTATTTGTTAATTATAATAGCATCTTTACTGATATTTTCATTTAACAACATAGAACTTCTATAATGATTACCACATGTTTATTATATAGACTAAAGAAAATTCTAGAGACTCTTTGCTTATTTTTAAAACTCTTTAAGAATCACAAACTATCAAGACTATAAAGCTAGATGTAGCTGCATATATATATTAGCATATCTTATCTAGTAATAATACACTTAGAGTCTCTTTTATTGATGGTCAACTCTTTTTTTATAATTATTCTACTAACAGTACTATTACTTATTATTAGCATGTAATTCTATATTTTTATTTTTTCTTTATAGTCTTGTTGATACAAAACATAAGCTGCATTCTAATAGCTTTATGCTGTATTAATATAACTCATATTATCTTTGTTAGATTTTGAAACTCTATGACATTGAAAGCTTTACAATAAATAGAAAGATTCTTATAGTAAAGCACAACAAACTTGTCAAGAAATTTTATAATAACTATACAAGTAGCATGAACCTTGGTTCTCTCTAAAGTAGAGTTTACAGAGCTCAACTTGTTCATTGCAATTAAGGTTATTTTTTTATGCATCTTTTATTTTAACAAGAGAAATAATACTTATCTTGATAAGATGGTGAATACAAGAAGAGCATTAGAACTATGGTCACACATGATACTAGTCTCAGAAAAAAGATGTTATATACTATTATTTGTTGGCTACTCTATAGACTTGGTCATGTTTCATTGTGTCTAGAGTAAAGACATTATGTTTAATAAATTTATTAATGAACAAATAATAGATAGTAAGAATTTAATACTTTTTCACTTTATATTTTAATAATTAAATGTACATTAAACTTAGATCACATTTTTACTAAATGTGTAATAAATAATAGAGTAGACTTAAATAAGAAAAAATTGTATAGACAAAAGAAAAAAAATATCAAAGCTTCTAATAAGCTTCTTATAATTGATTTTTTGCTTAATGATATCAAACTTATCATAAGTGAGGAGTATGTTTCAATGTATACAACTAATGTAACTGATTTTGAGCTAGTAATGATAGACTTTCCTCTTGCATATTACAAAGTATGCTTTCTATATCTTTTAACTATATATATTGTAAGTATTTAAACTAAATACTAATCTTATTGATTTTGACAAAGACACAGATGAGTAAGTAAAACAAATATTTGTTAGGCCTAGATTATAAGTTACAATTAACCTAAATAATAATCAAGATAGTAACTTACTAACTTTCTCATTAGTAATTCTCTCATTGATACTTTTCTTATTTACTTTTTTTAAGAGTTTCAAAGTTGAGGACTCTTACTCTAATAACTTAAAAAGAAACAGCAGGTGCTGTGTAGAGCTAACAGAATTGTCTAAAGCCCTTAGAAAACCTTCTAATTTTTCTAATGATGAAAAAAGAAATAATGAAACTTTTGAACTAAGTTGCTCTGCTACTACTGCTATCTGCCTATGAGACCCTTTATCTCTCTTTGGACCTTCTTATGACCTCTCTCCTTTACTGCACTAGAACCTGCCTCTTAATCACTATCTCCACTTGAGGCTACTAGATATTCTGAACCCTTTGAACTCTTTGAACTGGCATTATTCTCTCTACTTGCCACCTTACCTATCATTAATCCTTAAAAAAGCACTAAATATGCTTTCTTTAATAGTTGTTAAAAATATAGCAGGTCTGTTAAGACTACTTAAGCTAAGAAAAGATATAGACATTTTCATAGACTGGATATAAATTATACTAGGAGCAATCAGTAAACTACTGAGCAAGTGTCTCTCTAACTATACTGGACTATTTGTCAAGCATTACTCTTAAGATAAAAATTCTACTCTCTGACTGGAATAACTTGAAGGCATTGCTAGAGAAACTTCTAGAGCTAAAAGAGTATCATTTCAGAATTCTGATACTACTCTGCTATGCTGCTGTTGCTTTACAAGCCAGAGATCATAGGTAAAATAAACCCTAGCTTAGGAAACACAATCTACAATGTTGAAAAAGATAGGTTACTGCCTTGCAATTTTACTAATAATCTTACTCCTGCACTTTCTCTGCAACTCATACTGTTATTTGTGTCAGAAAGCTAGAGGAAACTATTGATTAAAAGAGACATGAAAGGTATTAGAAAGAATTAGATAACAGCTGCTTTTTAAAGCTATATTTACTTAAATAAAATTAGGAAAAATCTAAAAATCCTATACTTACTTACTTTTAATGACAATAACATCTGTTCTGCCTCAAAAGTCTTGGCATCTAGAAGGGAAGTTATGTTAAGAACTACTTGGTTTTACTCTCACAAGGTATGGCTACATTGTATATTTATTAAGTATCATGTAAGTAAAAATAAAGTCTTTTTTGTTCTATGATACTTAATATAACAATGCTTACAATTTATTTTATAAAGAAGCTAGATCAATAATATATAGAAGGACAAATTGGTATGAGAAAAAATATATTGGATGCCTAAGCAATAGCATCCTGCATTATCAACTGCTTATAGTAGCTAGTAAAGTAAATCAACGTTTATGCATAGTAAGCACTGAAAGCTGCTTATAGTTTTTAGCAAGCATAAATGTAACTCTAGAGACTAAGATATAAGTGTAAAAGTAAAAGAAATTTTAACTGCACATATATGATCATATTATATTGTACATAAATGTCATTTATATAATTTGTATCATATAATTAGTAAAAGATAAGCATTCTTTGAATAGTGTCAGCAAAAACTATTCTTTAATATTATTTTTGTATAATAATTATAAATAAATTTTCACAGCTCTCTTAGTACATTTTCTAGTTTAAACTATATAACATGTAATTTATCATTGATAATGCTTTAATGGGTATGCCTTAGTGGCAGCTTTTTTCTAGCATATTGTCAATAAAAGTTCAAGTCTAGTCAGTAAGATAAATAAAATTTTCTTCTAGTAAATGCAAGTTTATCATTTAAGAACATATCAAATTTTCTTGGCACTCTTAGTATATTTTCTAATTTGAACTACATAACATTTAATTTACCACTGATAAACATCTAAGACATCAGGATGCTTAGTGCTGCTAGTAAACAACAGCTTTTAGCATCATGAGTATTATTTTAGACCAGAATAATGCTGAGTCTTAGCTGTATGACTAGCAAGAAAATCTTAGTTTCACTACATTTCTTGAGAGTACTGCACTGAAAAGACTATCTGCAACTTATTACTCTAGCTACTTTATCTTCAGTCATCAAGATATCTTACTTAATTTCTACACAGCTTAGCTTATAAAATATTAAATAAGGTCATAACTTTAAGTAGTGTTGCTCTTTCTTAGGGAAACTTAAGGTTTTTAATAGTTTTAAATGCTTTATACATTATGCAAGTTTAAGAACTAATACTGTGTTTAGCTATTAATAGTATACTTTATATGCATAGTTGAATATAGACATTAGATACATTATAACCAAAGAACTGCTATTATAGAGTATATTGAGAGACAACAATTTGTAAAATGTATCAAGAAGAGAAGCGAACAATGATGATAGTGATGGTGATTTAAAAACTTTTGGTAAAGCAAAAGCTAGTGTTAGTGGATGAATTAATTTTGAAGGTTTTGCAAGTCTAGGATCTGACAAGTAAGCAAGGTATGTTGAAGGCTCAGACAACTACTTGCACTAGCAACTATTTATAATAGCTAGCAGCGTCAAAGAATGTTGATGCATAATAAGCACTAAAAGCTACTTACAGCTTTTAGTGCTCATAAATGTGTGTCTAGGATCTGAGACATAGATGTAAGTAACAGTCTACTATTTAAATTTGACAAATAATGCATGATCTATCATATAATACTATACATGATTTCATATATGATTTTCATACATAAAACTACAAAGTAACCATATGCTCTTTATATCTACTTATAACTTAATTGTATAGATATAGTCAAGTCTATATCCTTTACATCTACTCATAACTTAATTATATAAATACATTTGAATCTATATTCTCCACAACTACTTATTACTCAATTATATAAGTATATTTAAGTCTGTATTCTCTGATTTAATTAGTCAGTATATTTTGTGAGAGAAGCTCTAGATTTATGATAATTGAGCCTTCTTTCCTATAAAACTAGTTAGCTATGGTTAGAAGTGTTCTGATATAGAACTTGTTTCTGAACAAAGAATTGTTGAATTGACATCTCTTTAAATCTAGATTAACTACATTATCATGAGATTAACTTCCTTTTATATCAAGACTTGACTTGTTTGAGATAGATTTGTCCTTTATATGTTGTAGAAAGGTGTATGAATAACTTTCAAGCAAAGAAATGCTTATAGCTTTTACACATTGCTAATCTTTAAAAACACAATTAGCAAAGATAATTAGAGAAGAGCAAAACATTTATTATATGCAGTGTTAGATGAGACTCTAATTTTATAACTTTCACCTTCCTAGGAAAATTTATAATGTATAATAAGCATATCCTTCAACTAGTTATAAGCTTTCTAAGCAGGTCCTCCTTTCAGAGATCAATCAATGTCTCTAGCAATGTCTTGAGACATCACTTTATCATAGTACTTATTTAACTCTATATTATAGGCTAGATTCTTATTTATTATAAGAAGACAAATATAATAAATAAGAAATGAGGTAAATAGCTTTTTATATCTTCTGTGTAGATCACATCATTGTAAGTGAATAAATGCTTCCCTAAGAACCATCTCAATAGTTTTCTAGTATGAGAATGATTCTTGATAGCTGCTCTCATGGCTTCAAGGAGCTTGAGATAAATATAATAATATTAATAAATCAGGCCACTATATAACTCAAAGTATAAGTACAGATAAAAGATAAACAGAGTCTCACTTCATGCTAAAGGATCTGGCAAATGAGTTATGATAAGAACTAAAATCTCTTTATTAGTATTGCTTTATAATTAATATCTATTAGATACTTACAGTCAGAAGGATTGATAAGATTTAAAAATATAGAATATCAAGATGCTTGTCAAAAGCAAATTTAATGCATCTTCATATTTGATACTAATAACTATGTATTTTCTAACAAAATTGTAAAAAATTGCAATGATTAAATCTAGAATAGTGCTAGTACAATAAAAGTGCCTGCCTTTATAAAGTACAGACTTTGAGCTGATAACTGCATGTAGAAGACTTAGTTGCATGATCTTATAATACAGTCATAGAAAATTATTAATGCTGAATGACATGAAACTCCCAATGTAGTTCCTAGTACTAAGACTAACTGAGCTATATTCTATTGCTCATTATTTGCTACAAAAATGTCATATATAGATATAATCAATGATATATTAGTAAAATTATTAAAAGAACTACTTTTAGAAGTAGCAATATATTAGATCCTGCAATTTGTTACTACCTGTAGAAACATCCTAAAGCTATTGTAATCTATATGCTAATAATAAGTAGTTGCACTAGTAGATGCAATTGTTTGATGTATATCAGAGACAGGAAAAAGTCTGTTATTACTATAATAAGTGTATTTATATGTCCACCTTTATTCTACCATATCTGTTGAGTATAGTAAATTAGGAAAGACATCATGAGAATCTGAGAGATAAAGGCAATTCAAAGCCTTTAGTAGATCAGCTTGTATTTTATTGAAGAAATTTAGTAGTATACCTATTCTAAGCTTTTCAGAGCTTAAAACAGTGAAGTCTACTTTGCTGTTAGTAAATACTTGTATTTTGAGATAAAAAAGATTACTGTGCAAGGTAGTAGGTTTATATTTATACAAAGTAAAGACACTTGCAAGTGTCTCCTCTAAAAACAAAATATTAATATAAGCCTCCTCAGTTATTACAAAATATGTATTAGTTTCTAGAAGAAACATAATTGTGTTTAATTTAAGTTTTATGTATTCTTCATGTTTGATAATTTTTATCAAATTTAATTTAGAACTTTTTATCATGTGTTCTATATATTTAAATCACTTCATATCCTCTAGGAGCTTTGAAACAATATGAGAAAAGTTATATTCTATTGAATGAATACTTTTATATAGAACATAGAAATATATTTATATATGATACTTGTTATCTAGAATAAGTAGATTATAGCTAGTAGATGTTTTTTTTAAAGGCCTATCTACAATAAAACTGAATCTTCTCTTCTTTGTCTACTTCAGAGTTCTATGAAAAGCTGTATGTTAAAATTCTATGAGGATATTATTACAATATTTCTAGACTGTCTTCTTTATAGCCAAGTCAACTGTCATTTGTGCTTAGATTATATTGCTTGAGCATTGAGGTTTATTATAGCCTTTACTAACAGTTACCTTAGCTTAGTTTTTCATTCTAGGTCTCAGAGTCAAAATCCCTTGAAATGTGTTAGATTAAGTAATGTTTTCTTTGAATGAACTTACTTGATGTATCAACTAAATTTACTTCTTGTTTCTCCTACAATGTATTATAATATTTGTTGTTGTTCAATGTTGTTGGAGGTTTACTATCATCATCTAGATTTCTATTGTCATTATTCAAGTTGCCTTCTTTTCTTGAGAGTTAGTCTTGTTTTTCTTATATTATGCTTAAATGTAATGCAGGCTTTTATTTACTATGATATAGAATACAACATTTAGATGATGAAGTAGCATGTGCTGATATATAGTACTAATCAAATCATAAATCATTCTCTAGTAATTATTTTTTTCTGAGACAATGTATCTGCTTGATCAGTTATAGCTCTAATTAAGGTGTCATGTCCTAAATCAAAAATATAAATATAAATATATAAGAGCAAGTCTTCCTTTATAAGGAGAGATAATTATATATAAAAATTTAAAGATATTGATTCATTATTTAGTTGCTAATAAAGTAGTAATCTATTAATTTTAACAATATTGTAGCTAATTTCTCTAAGAGGGTACCATCCCTTACTATATTGAAAATAACTCTCTATACAAGTTATTTTATCTTATAAAGTTCTAGCAGACAAGCTACAGTACTCAAGATACATCTGTGATAGATCAGGTTATCATTAGTTATTATATTATAGACATATAAATACTGATATTAAGTAAGCTTTCTCTTTCAGCAATCTTTAAATACTCCTGTGGTAATAACAAGAACAAGAGCAATATGGTTAATGTCAGATCCAGCTAATTATAGAAGTGTCTTAGATGCTATCCTACTTAACTACATTTTGTCAAAAGAGCAAGCACTTTATAATCAATCTTACTTTTATTATAAGAGCAAAGTGTACTTGAGTGAATTCTATAATATTCAATTTTTATATGAAGCCTGCTTTTCAACAATCAGTTGTCCAACATCAAGTATATTAGATGGAACAGAAAAGTTTCCCTGTAATATAATGCTGTTACAAGTCAAAAAGACTCAAGAAGAATAAAATAGACTCTTAAGATCAGATCAATGTGTATGGTAGCTATAGCTACTATGAGATTGATTAAGGTATTTATAATGTCTTTTTTTCCTTTATAATTAATTAATTTAGTGTATAGCACCAAAAGATGACTAGGAGATATAGAAAAATAATTTGTTTCTAAGCTATAAGAAGTGTCATGAATAGATTTTAAATAATTATCCAAACTATACGAATAAGTTAATAATTTTCTTTAATAATCTGAGAGGCTAATAGAAAATATCAGCACCTTTCAAAAAGGTTGAAGAACCACTTATAGTCTATAGTCTTCTGATAGTATGGAATGTTAGCTATTAACACAAACAACAATAGCCTGAGAAGATTGCTAAGTATCATACTATATATATCTAATAACCTGTAAAGCTTGAACATCTTAAAATAAGTCTCTTAGACTTGGTTGATACTAGCCATAGTCATTGTAGTCATATCTTCAAACATATCTACTCTAAAGAGCAAGAGAGTATCAATTAAAGAGAACACATGTTGCATATTTTCTAATTAGCATATGAAGATAGCAAGGTTCTAAAAAAGAGATTAGTAGTAATATATTAAAAAGATTTAAAACCTACATATACTAGTATATTTGGCTCAAAGTGACTCTCTAAGTTTATTATAGTAGATACCACATCTGTAAACTATATATGAGTTATTTTTAAGAACTCAACACTAAAAAATATGAACTGAATCAGATAATTAATCTAGATACTTATATATCTGAGAGCAATTTATACTCAGAAATATAATAAATAAGATAGAGCTTGTACTTACAAAAAATTGTCTGTTTAGCTAAGTGTTATTATTGTATAGACTATATACTTAACATGTTGACTAAAATAATATATCTTGTTATTATTCCAAGATATATTACTCTAGTTGACAAGGCAATGATAATTTTAAACAAATAAAAAAAAGCCACTACTTAAGTAGTGAGAATTTAGTATTTAGATGATAAATAGTCTTAGCAAGACAGAATCTCTCTCTTGGTGCTATACACAAGTTAACTTGTTAAGGTTTGCATAGCTACTATGACTTCCTTTAGGACATATATTTGTAGGACTTTGATGCAAATTAGTTATCTTATAAGTACATAAGACAATAGCAAGAACAATATATTATTAGAAGTTGTTTTAAAGGATATAGTGATAACTTTATAATAGTGAAGAGATATATTGACAACTAATTATACTTTTCTATTTACATAGAGAGGAGAATAAAAGAGCTAGACTCAGTCAGGGCTTTTTGCTCATTTTATATCAATTTACTAGGACTGAACCACTACATAAAGATGGATTCTATTTTATTTTGTACAACATTATTTATAGTACACAACATAACCTGATAAGATGACCTTATATCAAGGACTGATATTTAATGAGAGTTGTTATTAGACATAATTATAAAGTCCACTGAAGCTAGATAGAATAGTTGTATAAATACAGCAGTGTTTAGATTAATTGTTACTACAAAGTCTAGTCATAAAAATAGGATTATTTTCTAGTACTCAAATACACTTATATAATCAAGTAATGAGTTACAGACTTGAATGTACTTATACAATCAAGTTATTAGTAGATATGAAGAATACAGACTCAAATATTATACAATTGAGTTATGAGTGAATGCAGAGAATACAGACTTAAATATACTTATATAATTGAGTTAGGAGTAGATGCAGAGAATATAGAATCAGATATACCTATACAATTGAGTTATGAGTAGACATAGAGAATACAGACTTGAATATACCTATATAATCAAGTATTAGTGGATGCAGAGAATAAAGACTTGAATATATCTATATAATTGAGTCATGAGTGGATATAGAGAATACAGACTTGGATGTACCTATACAATTAAGTTATTAGTGGATGCAGAGAATACAGACTTAAATATACCTATATAAGTGAGTTAAGACTTAAATATACCTATACAATCAAGTTATGAGTGGATGTGAAGAATACAAACTTGAATATACCTATATAATTGAGTTATGAGTGGATATGAAGAGCATGTGCTTACTTTGCAGTTTGATGCATGAAATCACATACAGTATTATGTGATAGATCATGTATTTGCAAGCAAGGATTTATTAAGTCCAAATAGTGGACTTTTACTTGTATCTACATTTCAGACCCCAGACTTACTTTGCATCAACATTCTTTGATGCTGCTAGCTATTGTAAATAGTTACTAGTATAGGTAGTTGTCTGGGCCTTCAACATACCCTGCCTATCTGTCAGATCTCAGGCTTATAAAACCTTCTAAACCAATTCATCCACTGACACTAGCCCTTGCTTCACCAAAAGTTTTCAAACCACCATCACTACTATTGTTCACTCCTCTTCTTAGCACATTTCACAAATTGTTGTCTCTCAGTACACTCTATGATAGCAGTTTTTTAGTTACAATATATCTAATGTCTATATTCAACCATGCACATGAAGTATGCTATTAATGGCTGAACATAGTATTAGTTCTCAAACTTGCATAATGTGTGGAGCATTTAAAACTATTAATAACCTTGAATTTCCTTGAGAAAAGATAATACCACTTAAAGTTGTGGTCTTGTTTGATGTTTTGTAAGCTAAGCTGTGCAGGGATTGAGTAAGATATCTTGGTGACTAGAGATAGAGTAGCTAGGGTAATAAGTTATAAATAGTCTTTTCAGTGCAGTACTCCCAAGAAATGTAGTGAAGTCAAGATTTTCTTGTCAGTCACACAGCCAAGACTCAGCATTATCCTGGTCTAAAATAATACTCATGACACTAGAGGCTGTTGTCCACTAGTAGCACTAAGCATCTTGATATCTCAGATGTTTATTGATAGTGAATTATATGCTGTGCAGTTTAGGTTAGGAAATATACTAAGAGAGCCAAGAAAATTTCATCTATTTCACTGACTAAACTTGAACTTTTATTGAACTTTTATTAATAATATGAAAAAAGTTGCTGCTAGAGCATGCCTATTGAAGCATTATCAATGGTGATTTACATGTTGTGTAGTTCTGGCTAGAAAATGTACTCTTGAACTTCCACAGGATTGTGAGACTCTTTGTAGTAAGTGCCATGTTATCAATGTATACCAAAACTAACATCATGATCTCACCATTTTTCCTCAGAATATAAAGGTAGTTGTCTGCCTAGCTTTTCTTAAAGCCAGCTTTTGACATTACTTTGTTGAGTTTGGTTTTCTATTGCCGACCTACTTGCTTAAGCCCATAGAGCAGCTTCTTTAGTCTCTGGTAGCCTTCTTTTTTGCCTTTGATAGACACTCCATTGGGTATTTCCATATACAGCTCTTCTTTGAGGTCCCTGTAAAGGTAAGTAGCAACTATATCTACTTGATGCAGTTCTCAATCTTTGCAGGCTACAACTGATAAGAGTATTTGTAATGTTGTGAACTTAGTGACTAAGAAGAATGTTTCTATGAAGTCTTGTCCATAGACTTGTAAGAAGCCTTTTACAACAATTTGAGCCTTGTATTTGGCAATGTTTCTGTTACTATTGCACTTCATGCAAAATACAATGCAGCTTCTAATGGCCTTTTGACCCTCAGGAAGTGTTGAGACCCACTCAAAAGTGCCAGTTTCTTATAGGGTTTTATACTCAGTTGTGATTGCCTCCTCCCACTGCTTTGAGCAAGCAGAAGATGCAGCTTTACGGTACGTTCTTAGTTCATTGTCTTCAAATGTGATGTAGGCTCTGTGCTGACTATTGTGTTCCTCTTCAGATGTTTTGTCTTTTGTGGACACAACACTATAGCATTCAACCTGATAACAGGTACATGTGGGGTGGTCTCTTAGAGGTAAGTTAGCCCACCTCAAAGCTTTTGGTATGGAAGTAGCTGGTGTGAGCACAGGAGTAATAGGAGGTGCTTCTGGAGATGGAACCTTGGTGGAGATTGCAGGGACTACAGGCATAAATGCTAGAGTAGGAGTGCTATTGGCAGTGTCCTCTAGAACTAGTATTGCTAAGTCTTTTGCTGATGGCAGATTGCCTTGTGCCTCAAATTCTACAATGTCTCCAGGACTGTCATTTTCCATAAAGCATACATCCCTTGCTATGATGAGCTTGCCTATTTCAACGTCTTCAAGTCTGTAGTCTTTTGTTTTGTTGGTCCACCAACCAATCATACGGCATTTGACTGATGTCACTTCTAGCTTCCCTCCTTGGAGTTTCTTTGGGATATTAGCATATGCAATGAACCTGAATATCTGCAGGTGCAAGATATCAGGTTTTTAGTTAGTCCAAGCTTCTTAGGGCACAATACTGTTCAGAGCAAATATAGATGAGCAGCTTCAAATGTGTATTGCATACATAAATGCCTTGTCTCAGTAGTGCAGGTTCATTCTGGCTAAATACAGCATGCAATGCACAATCTCAAAGAGTATGGCAATAGCTCTCTCAGCTATCCTGTTTTACTCAGGCATATAGAAGACTGTTGTTTTGTGAAGGACTCCATTACAATGACAAAACTTGTTAAGTAGCTCCTTCAGGAATTCTGTCCTAATGTCTAAACATATCCATTTCAGCTTTAACCCTGACTGTCTCTCTAACATTAAAATGATATCTTGCAGCACAGCACCCACTTCACTCTTCAGTCTCAGCAGTTGACCAACTGCAAACCAAGAGCTAACCTCAACAACAACCAAGGTTGCATCCTTGTCCATGTTTCAATAGACATTGGACTAGTGAGATCAACTACAAGAAGGTCCATCTTTTTGTAGGTAGCAGTGCTCACTCAAGGAAGGGATATTTGATGTGATTTGCTAAGAGCACAACCCTTGCAAACATGGTTGTAGGTGGTGGGGGATGTAATGGTAAGGCCTTTAACTATGTTCTTCCATTACATGTCCTTAATTACATCATGGTTCAAGTGGCCAAGGCAACGGTGCCACAGACAGAGACTCCTACTTGCAATATAAGCAGACTCAGTTAGATTGAAACACAGAGGATATGATACAAGGTACCAGTGCTACTTGACAGCAACACACAGAATAACTCTACTCTATCTTTCAGCATGACCAGTCCGATCTCAGACCCCTCTATGTAGCTCTTATAGATTACAACACTTGTCATTGGCTGCTGGCTTCCAGCCTTTCTTTTTATCATCAGATTTCCTAGAGGCAAGCAGAGCTATTTTGCTCTCTTTCTTGCAGAATCAGCAATTATATTTGGCTTAGAGTTGAGTTGATACATCTTCAGAGATGAATGTTTCTATCCTAAATAGTTGAATTTTGATGAGGTCCCATAACAATGTGCATAGTAATGAGAGCACAAGCACACAGGCAACATGAATGTCAGGAAGTTCCTCACCAGTTTCCATGATCTTGTTTTTGATGTCAAGCATTACAGCAATGTGGTCAGCTATACTAGTCCTATCAGTATACTTCCAAGTGTAGAGATCCTTGAAGTAGTAATGTATGTTGATCTTTTGCTGATTTATGACATGTAGTGCCTTCCAATCACGTGAGGCCACTGGGAGCTCTCTGCTGCAGATTTCATTAATCCTTGTGCCGCTTAATCCTGCAATGTCCACTCAAGGTATTTCTTCTTCTCAGCTTTCCAGGTAGACTTGGCTGGTCCCTCAGGCTTAGCACTGGATAGTTTTAGAGGCTGTTCTTCATCACCAGTGACAATAAGCCAGAGGTAGTAAGACTGCAGTGCAGCCTTCATGTGTTCAGCCCACAGCACATAGTTTTTGCTATTGAGTTCTGAGAATTTGAATGCATCTCTGGAGTTAGACAATGTGGCATTGAGTAGACCGCTAGTAGGGCTCATAACCTAAGAAAGGGACATCTAGTACATGCATGAGGAAGGTCATGGTTAGCATAGGCAAGCAATGATGAAATCTTGGATACAGAGTGCTTAGGGAACTGAAGTTTTATTGAGTAATGTAGGGACAATGTAATGTGATAATGCTCACCTGGAGTTCAATGAGACAAGTTGAACTCCATGTGTACAATGAGATCCAATTAATTTCATAAGTTTGTAAGTATTAGCATTCAAGAGGTCATGATTAGATCAGATCAAGAAACTTCATATGAGCACTTTTGTCA
>JAGDQM010016914.1:0-18360 GCA_017580835.1 Termitomyces bulborhizus
TCTATTCTGGCAGATATATGGAAGGGCAACTAGGTGGGACTCCATGAGGATGTGGTAGCCAGGGCCATAGCAACACTTAAGGCAGGTTTGCAGACAGGGACTCATTCCGTCTATAGCCAGGAGTGGCAACTGGACTAGAGAATTAACACTTTCTAGAGATGCATCTATGTGCCAAATGACCTAGAGCTGAGGCAATGGATTGTGGGCACCATGATTCAAAGGTTGTAGGACACCCTAGACATTGAAAGACTCTAGAGCTGGTACTGCATAACTACTGGTGGCCCCAGATGTTGTGCTATATTGGAGCCTCACTAGCACCTGTGACCTGTACCTCAGAATTAAGCCCTCCTGTCAGGTGCCTGTAGGTAGGCTGCATCCTCTTCCAATCTCTGAGGACAGGTGAAGCATGGTCTCAGTTGACCTCATCTTGGAATTACCAGATGTGTATAGCTATAATGCTATCATGGTTGTTGTAGACAGCATGGGGAAGAGAGTACACTTCATCCTCACCACTACTACCTGCTCTGCCCTGGGTGCTGCTAATCTATACTGTAAGAACATTTAGAAGCTCCATGGCCTCTCCAATGCCTTTGTGTCAGACTGAGGCTCCTAGTTTGTTCCAGAATTCACTAGGGAACTATACTGACTATTGGGAATTAAACTCTAGGCCTCCACTGCATATCACCCCCAGTCAGATGGCCAGACAGAGCACATCAACCAGAAGCTGGAACAGTATCTTTGAATCTTCTAAGCAAGTAGTAAGACAACTGCGATGAGCTACTTCCAGATGCAGAGTTCAAGTCCAACAACTATGTGCATTCTGTGATGCAGGCCAACCCCTTCTTGCTCAACACCAGATTCAATTCCTTGCATGGGTTTTGAACTATGCCAACACCCCTCTTAGAACAAGTTAGTCAACAAGTTTGTGAATCACATGAAGGAAGCACAGGAGAAGGTGAGAGCTACCCTAGCCAAGGCCAAGGATGACATAGCCTAGTACTACAACTAGTGCTGGACTCCTGCACCAGAATACCTTCTAGGAGACAAGGTCTACCTAGACATCAAGGACATTCAAACTACATGCCCATCCAAGAAACTCTCTCACAAATTCCTGGGCCCATACATAGTTGAACATTCAGTAGGTGGTTGGGTATATTGTCTGCCCTCTCATGCATAGTATTTATCTTGTCTTCTATGTGGTCAAGCTCTGCTCAGTGGTCACCAATCCAATTCTGGGCTGACAAGCAAACCCCCCACCACTGTCAGTGATCATAAATGATAAAGAGTACTACAAGGTTGAGACAATCCTAGACAGACACATCTTTTGCTACAAGCTCTAGTATGAGAATGTCTCCTAGGAACTAGCAGAGGGCATCAGGGCTCCCATTTAGATAAAGAAGTTTTGTAAAAGACACCTGAATGCCCTTAAGCTTGTTCAGGGCCTATACACTCTATCACCAGCACTCTTTCAGTCTGCATGGCATGCATCAAGGCACTGCAATCTGGAGAAGAGGTGATGTAAGGGGACAACCCTTCCTTAGCCTATACATTAATTTTTCTTTTCCTTTTTCCCTTCTTTCTACCCCTGTTCCTTCATACATTGTTGATTACATATTGTGTCTGCATTTCTGATCACCTGACTCTATTCCCAAGGTCATCTGATCCCCTCCTGGTCATCTGACCTCTTTCAAACCACGTGACATTTTCAGAGTTGCTTGATTGCTATTACCAATCCACATTCTAGCAATGCCCAAGTTTTTATCTTTTTATTCCCACACTCTTTTTGAGTGGCTTCTGTGTACTGTAGAGTTGATTACCATGCTTCTGAGGCCTAAGAAGCATCCACAGCCTGGCAGAGGGACTCCTCAGACTTATTCTCTTTGGATATCCCTCTGCTAGGTGAGTAGCTAGGCCTATACACTGTAGTTTATATGCTAATATACTTTGGATATCTCTCTACTAGTTGTGTGAGTTCTACAGCTCCCTGAGGTTGCCCTTACACCTGCTATCTCTGGACTAGAGAATCTAGAGGCAGATCCAGACACTTTACCAGTATCTGATCAGTAGAGCAAATAGGAGCAATAAGCTGTGAAACAATATCTAGAATAGGAAGGTCCTGTTGCTCTGCTAGTATATACCCAGTAGGGCTATACCCATGAAGTGGTTCAATAGATGTATCCTGCTGTCTATGATCTTCCACATAGTTCTCCAGATCATCCATATACTCCAAATCATTCTGCATCAATTGTTCAAAGGTAGCATGAACATGTGCTAAGCCATCCTCAGCAGGTATGTCATTTTCAGCACCTAGACTATCAAAATCCTCCTCAAAATGAGCTACATACTCCTGTCTCTAGCCTTGTAGAATTTGTTAAGCTCTAGCATGATTGAAAGGCCTGTATTCAAGATTAAGGTCTATATGCTATAGATATTGTCAGTCCAGAGGTAAATATCCTTTAAGTCAAGGGCTTGGAAGGAGAGGGAAAGAAGGACTGCTATTAGAAGGATATACTTTGCTTCATCCAGACAAGGAGAAAGCTTTTACCTCTAGATGCTCCTCACAGTTGTAACCAATACAACATCATAGGCTCATCTCAGGACTATTGATCATACTTGTTCAACCTACAAGAAGCTATGCAAGACCCATAGTCTTTTAGAGAATGATGCAGAATGGAGGCAATGTCTTGTTGAAGCTATCTTACTAGGATCAGCTCTCAGACAACTCTTTTGCACCAGTCCACTTCACTGTGCTTCTGTCACCCCTGAGGTCTTATAGAATGAACTCAAGCACTCTATCTGTGATGATCTTCAATATAGATTGCAATATATGCAGTAGTATGGAGGCAAGAACTTTACTGATGATTATGTCCATGACTATGGCATTTATCTCATCAATTACAACTTTATGAGTTGTGACAAGAGTCTTCTAGACTTTCCTAACATGTCTGAACCTCAACAGGCTTAGAATGCAATCCCAGGTAATTGGTTGCCTTTTGTATAGAATGTTAACTGTAATAATTCAATAATTTCCTTAGGACATATACTTTTTCAAGAAGAGCTTATAATATTGAGAAGTTGAACAGAAGAGTAGAGGATAACAGTAAAACCATTGTCTTCAATACTCTGGTTTTTGCTGTCTATAGCAAAAGAATGCTATAGACTGTGTAGACTGTGCCTTCAGGGATATACTAGATAAAGACATTCCCTTTAGTAGAGTGACTGGTTTCTGGACAGGATTTTAGGCAAACTCTTCTAGTGATTTCTCATGGGCTCAGACAATAGATGATTGCTGCTTCTATCAAGAGAGGAAGACTCTGGGATCATATGAAAACCCACTACTTGGTTCAGAACATGAGACTGGATCAGAGTCCTGACAATGTGGCTCATGCTACTTGGTTATTAGATATTGGTGTTGGAAGGAATCTGGGACTGGGAGAGACTATGCAAATCCCTGCCACTATCACTGAATTGATTTTCATCACTTATCCTTATATTTATCATCCTCAAAATAACCAGTATTACTTGGACTGGACTATTCTCACTGGGAAAAACTTAGATATAGAGGAGATCAATTCAGAGGTTTTGCATGCATTCCCAGAACAGGAAAGAATCTTGCAGAGTGCAGACTCTGTGAACTTTGATGATAGAATAACAGAGGTCCTATATCTAATAGAATATCTCAACTTTTTAAGAGCCAGTAGTTTTTCTTTAGCTAAATTGACTCTAAAGATTGGTATTCCTATGATTCTTCTTAGGAATCTAGATTCAACAAATGGACTGTGGAATGAAAGAAAAATGATTGTCACTCATATCAAAACTAGGATGCTCAGGTGCTGGATTATTAGTAGGGATGCCAAGTTTTCAGGATCTAGAGTTTTTATTTCAAGGATAAATCTGGATGCCTCTAAGAAGGAATTTACAATTGCATTGTGCAGGAGGCAATCCCCAGTCTAGTTGGCCTTTGCTCAGCAAGTCTCAAGGTTAATCAGTCAAACAAGTTAGATTGAATCTTTAGCCACTTATATTTATACATAGTCAACTTTATATTACTATGTCTAGATGTATATCAGGAAATCAGATCAAGGTGATTTTGACACTAGAGAATACATCAAGAACTACTGCAAACATTGTCTATCAGGAAGTGCTAAATAGTGTGACAATGTAAGTGTTACTTTTAAGTGAATTATTTTTCATTTCTGATATGAAAATTGTAACATATAGATTGAATAATTGTTTATAAATGTAAGTGTGAGTTTAAAGACAATAGGCTTCTATTACCAACCTCCTTTATATGTATATAGTGTTTAGATACTTTCTTTATAGTAGACTGTTTTTTTTTATCTTAGACTACATTCTTCATCTTAGACTACATTCTTCATCTTAGACTACATTCTTCATCTTGGACTACATTCTTTATCTTGGACTATATTCTTCATCTTAGACTACATTTGTAGTATTAGACTATATTCTTAAGATTAGACTTGGTTCTTCATACGGAACTGCTTGCTTGATAATGGACAAGACCTTGAGATTATCTACTTTGTAATAGAAGTCAACTTCTAGAAGACTGTCATAGTTTAGGTGTGAGCTCCTGACAAGCTTGTCTGTGCCTTTGGAACAGAGTATAACTTGTGTAGTATATATATGAGGTCATGATTATGTAACCTCAATAGTTTTTCATTGCACACTATAAGCAGACCCAATAGATAGGTTCTAAACTTACAGTCTTGTGTATCAAAGGCTATATAACATGACTTATCACATTTTTAACTCAACTTATGTTGACTACTGCCTTTAGCAAAGCAGACAAACTTTGATGAGAAAGTTCTCATTATCACTGGTAGAATTATAATGTGAATGATATAGCATTATAAAAAGTTCAAGGACAGTGATGTCCAAGGAAGATGCAGTACCTAGAACAGGTTCTACGTGCTTAGCATATGGAATGCCCCAGTGCTCTAGGAGGAGTAATAGGAGATGCCATGACATATATGAGTATAGGTATGGAAGATGGAGTAATGTTAGGAGGGCTACTCTCCACTACTCTAGTAAGACCACCTATTAGTGGTAAACCAGTGAGATGAAGCAGTAAGCTGACTGTAGGCCCTCCTAGCATTAGCTAGGGAGAAAATCTGCCTAAGCTTAGTGAGAGCTCTAGAGCTAGACATGTTGTACATCAGCATAACTATGCTAGTAAATAGAGTGTTAGTAGGGAAGCCGACTATAAAGAGCCAGCCTGTGTGCAAGCTGGTCTGTCAGTATTAAGAAGATGGAGAATAAGGTTATTGGTCTACATCAAGACAATCCTAGAGAATGTGTCTAAGACATCTGAGACAGACTAGAAAAATGACCCAGATGAAGTACTCAGACAGGAAATCCTTGCATTCTGGTAAGGACATGGAGAGGTACCAAAGACCTCTACTAGGCATAGATTACTTGCCAAGGTAGAGAAACATATCACTATTCAGTATAGTATATTGAACTCTACATGGAGTTTCTTGATTTAGAGGTCAAGGAGTATCTTTAGAGAAAGCTCAAGTAAGGATCTTAAGCATTCTTGGTCTGGCCATCTCCAGTTTCCCATGCTAGTGAGTATTTGTTGTTCTCATCATTAAACAAAGCATCTACTATACTATAAGCACTACAGCAGCCCCATAGGCATTTGTAGCTAGACAAGCCATACTAGATTGCCAGTAGAATGTAGCATCAGAGGTGATAGTCTCTACTGACATTATATCTACTGAAAGAGAATCTGTCTTTATATAGATAGACTCAGTTAGCTAGGCCACTGAGACAGGCAATGACATACAATGACTAGATTACCCTATAGTGGTTTTACAATGGGGATATAAAGGACTATGAGTACTCCTTTATTGATAACTAAGAGATAGTGTCCTGAGAGAATACTACATATGACACTTGGTTGTGCTAAAATACACCAGGTTAGATATGCATGGATAGATTCTGAGGGAGATAACTTACTTTCTCAACAAGTAGTGGAACTCAGTTCTCAGATTGAGCAGCTACAAGCTTATGCAGACTAGAAATTGGTCTGCCTAGATTAGCTGTGCAAAATGGATGAGCCTTGTGATTTAGAGTCTCAAGAGCTTAAGGATAGTTGAGAGGAGGATAATGATATGCAACTAGGAGAGGCATTGGCATCTCCAGATATAGCACTACACCCTCAAGTAGCTATAGATATAAGATGACATTGACAAGTGAGCTTAGGGTACAGTGAGGATACCCTATTCACTAAGATTATAGAGTATCTAGAAGACTATAATGCCTTCAGAGTATTAAAGGAGCTGATGTGGATCAAGAATTTAGCTGGAATCAAGGTACTATGTATTCCTCAAGACTATATTTTGGTTACTCAGCTCCTAGACTAAGCCCATAGAATATTAGGGCATTTTAGAGCCCAACAAATAATAGAGTATCTCCATTTGTGGTACTAATAGCCTACAATAGTTGTGGATATACAGCAAAAGATAGAAGGTTTCCTAATTGTGCAACTCCAGAGCCTTACAACTTTAGTGCAGCTGACAACTAGGAGTGGTTCATTGATGACCTTATAGGTTATTGCTGGGGTATGAGTGGATTAGAATTTAAGATGCAATAGAGCGTCAGTGATACTATATAGGAGTCTCTGAATACATGTAAGGACCTAGAGGCCCTTAATCTACTACTCTGATACAAAAGAAGAAATCTAGCAACTGAGGAAGTAAGATTAAACAGTCTCTTCCTTGTTATTTGAGCCAGAGTAGCTCAAAAGGGGGAGAGAGAGCAAGAATAAGGAGATGACAGGACTAGGATATGGCCCTTGCAGTATATAGAGCAAGCTGACAGGATCATCCTCTCTATAATTTATGAAGGGCTCCTTATGCTAAGAATGACAAATGATGTCCCAGGATTTTTAGAGTTGCTAATAAACAGCTACCATACAACCTGTATGGACACTTGGGATGGGTCAGTATGTGTTATTGCAACAATCTGTGATAACACAACTGTTTGCATTTACTAGTCTGTAGGTACCTGTAATATTGTCTAGCCCAAGAACAAGCTAAAACATGTTTTCACCTATTTTACTCTATGATATGGAGGTGAAAAAGGAGGTGTTGGCAGAGCCAATGACTACTGAATTGTCTGAACTATTACAGAGATAGGTGTATGTAGAGCATACAAGTGATGCCTCTAAGTCCAAGAGGAAAGAGAAAGAGAAGGTTTGAGAGCCTTCTCTGAATATAGAAGGCAATAAGCAGTTAGATCATCTATTGCAGCAACTACATAATACAGGAGTTCTAAAGGATATTGGAATCAATGCTCTTCAGGACTCTGTGGTGCAAAATCAAATTCTCAATGAACTTGAAATTGTGGAACAGCAGCATGACAAGGCTAGTAAGGACCTTTATTATGCTGCACTTGGAGTAGGTCCATAAACAGGACCTTGCATTGATATGCTAGTCACTCATAAAACAGGCAGAAATAGAAATAAAAACACATGTTGTAAAAGACCCTACAAAGCTGAAAACTGTAAGCTAACAATGTCAAAAACTGTAGACCAAGGACATACAAACTAGTAGTACACTAATATTCTCCAACAATAGTTGCAGTAGCAGCCAATCTAAAGGTGCTAACAGTTGTAGGAATGAAACCATCAGCCATGATCAAGATCAGAACTAATGAATGAGTTTTAAAGCTGGTGGCACTGCTGACTGTCTTGGATACCAAACAGTCAGCCCATAGATTATGCCTGAGGTGCCTATTTGGTCCCTCACTACATCACTGGGAAAACTCAAGACATTCCTAACCCTCACTTGAGCCCTCCTTAACAGACTTAGCTCCTCCCTCACCAATACTAAAAACCCCAGTCCAGGAAGAAGGAAGAGGTAGGAAGAGATAATGAGAATGCAATGAATGGAGTAGGAATGAAAGGATGGAAGCACAGAAGCATGAATGATGAAATAACAGGATGATGGATATGTGGCATGAAAGGAAAACTAAAACAAGCTATATGTTGCTGCAATCAATTCTATGCCACATTACTAACTAATCAATTGCAGGCTGAAACAACATGAAATTGCACTGTAATCATGCCATACAATGGATGGTCCATGCAGAGGGAAGGGTTATAAAAGGAGGAAGATTTTAGGTGAGTCAGGCAGGCAATGTCTGGCATACAGCTTGGATTCCCAAGAGAGTGGAATACCTAGTCTTATAATATGACTAGTCTTAGGTTAATACTTTGTTTTAATATATTTCAAATTGAACCTTTTTGACATTCAGATAATTGGGGTTTTAAGTTAGAATCAAATCAAATAAAAACATATTTCATTTTACATTAGAAGGAAAAAGTGTTTGACTACTTTTGCTCTATGTTTACAGATCTGTCCTCTTACTTCAACTGACTATCAGTGCGGTCACCTTCAAGTGCTCTCCATGCTTATTGCAGCACCTGATATAGGAGAAGAAACATGGCACACTCATTTTCACTTCTTGTATAACTCTAGATAGATGTACTACACTATTATCATTATTGACAAGGCTTCAGATTAGATTATTAGTGTAGGTACCATATTCATTGAGCACAAGTTTCAATAAGGAATTAGTTGTGTTGGGCATATTGAGGATATTGCAGTTAATGAGAGGCAACAGAGGAAGAAGTTAGGATTAAAGATCATTTAAGCATTGACATATATCAGCAAGAACAGTAGTGTTTACAAGACAATTTTGAATTGTAGTGATAAGAACATATATGAGTTCTCTGTCTGGTTGCACTGCCTAATCCAACCTACAATTCTTTCTCTAGCTTTCTATGAAAAGTGCAGTTACAAGAAAAGGGAGAATGAAATAGTATATCATGATTTTTCTATCTTTGAAGTTTATATTCTTAGAAATGTCCAGGCTTACTATACCCCTTTGCAAGCTCATTCCCCCAAACTTTAGGTTGCTTTCTTCTTGAGTAGAACCATAGCAGATCAAACTTTTCATACTCCTCTTGACAGCTTAGATTTCATGTTCACCCATGTTTCACAAACAGGACTTTACATTGTAATAAACAGTACATAGTTTGGAGGCTTTCTCTCTCAATAATATCATTTCATTCTAACAATCTTTTCAACCCATCTATAATATTATAAATTTGGGTCCATCTATAGTGAGTTGTGAATTGCTGGCTTCTCAATACAAGCAAATAGGAGTAACCTCATTTTTCTCTTAAGGAACTCATAAGGTGGGAAGGCGTCACACTACCAAGTTGTACATAGAACTCCAAATAATATAAGAGAGGGAAAGGACTGACACAACTTCTCAAAGTAGACAAGACTATTTGACATAGATCCAGAGTCAAAAACATGGCATGCAATCATCTAATAGCATAGCATACTTTGTCAATAATTAAAGTTAACAGTTTTATGCAGCATGTAATACCTATGCATGGGTCCCACATGACTTAACTTTACTCTCATCTTGTTTTCAGGTGCTGTGAATGTTATACAGAATAAGAGGGGCTCCACATTGATCTTCCTTTATCTTCTTGATAATATGAAACTCATAACACCTTTAGCTAGATGATAGCATCAAAATACTGGATGCAGACAACAATTGTCTGATTCTTCTTAGCAACAATAGTGGTAAGATAGTGACTAGCTAACAATACCAGTCTTCTAACATTTGAAAAAGCACTTCTTAGCAGCTAGCAGCCTCCTCAGTGACAATTCTTGTGCACATGGCAGTATACTCAATGCCCAGGCAATCTTACATTGTAGAAAGCAAAGCAGATGGATAGTATGAAGTTAGCTCTATGCTACTTATAAAATATCTACACTTATGCATTGTATTTAATGCCTAAACTTAGAAATCTCATTAGCATTATCACCTATTGCAAGAGCATCTGTGCTGCCCTATGTAAAACCTGTTCCTCCAGTCAAGCATGTGGCAATAGAAGATCAGTCTCAACTGAGACTAATGAAAGAAAAAAGGAACCATCATCTCACCTAGGTATGGCTAGCATAGCAAATAGCAGCAAACTAGTGGCTCTAGCCATGTTTGTGCACTTCTCAAGGAACATGCCAAATGGAGCCAACTCCCAAGTCATTGATGTTAAACAATCTCAAATATACATATTTTCCCAGAAGTATCTTGAGCAGCCCATCACTAAGATGCACTACAAAGAGAGTGATAAGAAATTCTATGTCTAGCAGCCTACTAGGGGTGATAGTGATAATGATGATGATGGTATCAAGCACTTACTAATAGATGGAGCCTGACAACAATGAGAAGACACATCAAATTAAAAAGGCTCTTAATGCTGAGATCAAATAATACTTAGCCTATGATGCATAGAAGTCTGCACAGGACTTACAAAAATTGAATAACACAGTCCCTGGTCTTCTTCTAGATAGCTGAGACACTGTATTAGAGGGCACTGGGAGTGCTAGATTGACTTTATGGGCATTCTGCACCCTAATTATTATTAGTCACCAACAACCAATGTTATTTATGTGGGCAAGGAAGCAAACATTGCTTGTAGACATGAAATTACAGGAATGATTTACACATTCTATGCCTATAATAAATTGTACTCCTAGGTACTAAGCAGTGTACCCATGAACCTAGAGCAAGTGAGGTTGCTCATCTAAATAATTGCAAGATGTGAATCCTCTATCACTATGTAAGAGTGCATTCATGCTGCTCTTCTACTCCAGAAGTTGTATAGGATCTCCTTCTTTTCCTATGAGACAAGAAGGGACAGTATAATGTTTCATGTCCTTAAAATCAACATAGAGAGTGTTGAGAGTCATCTACTTAAAGGTGACAGACACTAACTCCCTGTTACTCTTCCATCATGCACATCTACTATGCTTAGATATAACAATAATAATATAAGGGATGTGGGACTTGCTCAAGTCCTCACCAAATAGCATTTTAAGATCAACCTATGAGTGCAGTATCTGCTGCACCATGGCTATCCTAGCTCCTAGAACTGTAAGGTGACATCCCTTCCTGAGCCTCTACATTCCTTTTCTTTCCTATACATTCACTCTATTTTCTCTTTTTCCTTTTCCCTTTCTTTCTGTCTCTGTTCCTTTATACATTATCTGTTACACATGGTGTCTGTATTTCTAGTCACATGATCTTTGAGCTTCCTTGCTTTTATACTAGTCACATGACCAATCCACTCCCTGAAAAGGTCCAAGTTTTTATCTTTAATTCCCATACTCTTTTTCAGTGGCTTCTATGTACTGTATAGTTGGTTCTCATGCTTTTGGGGCTACAGAAGCATCAACAGCCTAGTATGGAGACTTCTCAGACTTATTCTCTTTGGATATCCCTCTACTAGATGAGTAGCTAGGCATGTACACTGTAGCATACCTGCTAATACACTTTAGATATCTCTCTGCCAGTTGTATAACTTCCACAACTCTCTGAGGTCACTCTTGTAGCAGAATAAGTCTCTCCTAAATAGTCTGGGTTCACCTAAGCAGTTGTGCTCCCCTGTCTGCCCCTTTTCTTACCTCTAGGGCCCCACTTCTGTCTGTTAGCTCCCTCACCAGTCCTTTCTTGGTCCCTTCTCTACCATGCCTGCTATCCTAGTCTCAGACCTTCCTCCTGCCCCAGATACCTCTTCCCCTACTCAGAATAATGCCTATGCCTGGCTACAGGCTGTGGAACAGGGCCTTTCTACCTCCAATACCACCTAACTCACTCTCACTTAGCAGCTTTTCACTATGCAGGCTTAGCTTAAAAAACTCCTCTCCTTCATGCACTCTGCTTTGCTAGAGGTTACTCTAAGCCTCTCTACTCTCTCTAACACCCCCCTATTGCTAACTCTGGACTATTCTCTATCTGGAGTCCTCCTAGCAGTAACTGTCATCCTGCTGCTCCTCATTACAGCAATAATTGTCTCCAACAATTAAGACTGCCTCTCCTTTGTTGTTTAATGGCAACCAGGCTCAGAAATGCCAATTCCTGACTGCCTACAAACTATATATTAGTTTACACACATTCTTCTTCAGCAATCCAGCATGGACAATTGAGTAGACATTGTTATACATAAATGCCAGTTGCACTGCTGACTTAGTACAGAAGATCCTGGAGGATGACACCAACATGTTCTCTGACTGGGCTGCTTTTGAGTCTTGGTTCCTCTTGGAGTCTATGCATCCAAACAAGGTGCAATGTGTAGCCCTCATGCTGGAGAGCACCTCTTATCACTAGTAGAGCTGTACCTTTGATGTGTATTCAAGCAGCTAGTTTAGTGCTTGGGGTTCCCTAGGTCTATACAACTGGTCCTTTATTTCCAGTGTGGGTCATCAATCTATAAGTGAAAAGGACACCCCTAGGATGAGGACATGGAAGGCTGGATTGCAGTGGCACATCTCATAGATCAGAATACCTATACAGACTAGCAGTTTAAAGCATTTCACCTCTCTCAACTATGCCTGCTATTGCCTTTTGCTCCCCCTGCCAAGCCACCTATTTGCTAGGTGCCTGCCTCACTACTAGTGCCTGCAGTAGCCCTGGTGGCATGTGGTCCAGCCCTCTGGGCCCCCGCCATAACTCTGTCAACAAAGATCCCTATCAGAGTGTCTATGGACATCAATGCTGCCTAGAGGAAGGGAGAAGTCCCAGCCTCTACATATTGTCAATATAGGAAGTCTAATTACTAGGCCTGTAGCTACTTGCAAGGGGTTAACGTTCACTACCTGTCCACTGACAAATAAGATGTGCTCATTATGGAGCTCCTGGTCACTAAGGATGCTACAGGTATACTTTCTCTAGAGGTGATGAATAGGGTACTGGAGGATGGGGAATAGGACATGCCAGAGGATTTTTAGCACTGCAGTGGATTGACCATATACCTCCATGGCTTAGTTCTAACTGCTTTGCTTATTTGTCAGTAGAATCTCCAAATACAACTCCCTCTCTTGATTCTTCTGTATGCAAATTAGTTGAGACATTTACAGACATACTACCCTCTCTTCCTCTAACCCCCACCAAATCTCCTCCTCTCTGAGTATGTATCCCTAACTGAGAGCATTGTCTTCTACACCAATACACAGTGGCCTCTACCCTCTCAGCTACCTCCCTCTCTCTTGAGGTAGAGCTAGTGATGACTAACATGCAGCATACACAGCAAGTCCAGGCTCTTCTGGATAGTGTGGCTACTGGACTCTTCATGCACACTGCATTTGTTCAGCAACACCAGCGAACCACTCAGCCACTAGCTTAACCTATCTCTATGTACAACATTGACAATACTCTCAATGAAGCTGGCTCTATCTAGTGTGCAACAGAGTGCATCCTCTGCTATTGCAATCATGCTAAGCAGGTAGTATTTGCTATTACTAGTCTAGAGAAGTAGGACATCATCCTAGGTTACACCTAGTTGCTCCTGCATAACCTGGATATTGACTAGTCTACTAGAGAAGTCAAAATGAGTTGCTGTCCACATCACTGCTTCACTTGCATGGAGGAAGCCAGAGTGGAGCATCAAGCCCAGGCCTGTAAGCAAGCCTCCATCAGAGCCTACTAATGGGGTCCTCTTCCCTACTCTAACCTGGACCTATTAGACCCTCTTTACTTAGCATTCTCTTATAATGAGGCCTCTCATAAGAATGCTCTAAGGCAGAGAGGGACCCCAAACTGGAATAGGCTGGTGGTAGTGGTTTTCAGGGATTCTTAGAGTCTGATACTCTAGACAAAGTCATTGAGAAGGAGGGAGCTTAGATTCCAGCAGCCTTACCACCTCAACCACCTGCTACTACTGAGATCTACACCAGCCAAACTACATTGCAGTGGTTAGCAGAAGCCTTCACCTGAAACGTGAAGCAGTCATATGATCTATCCACTCCCTGGCAATGTCTGAGGTTTCCCTCTTTCAAGTTCTTTTCATCACACATTTTTAGTACCTGATATGAAACAGATACCTGGCTATGTCTACACAACACAGACATCAACTGCTCTACTGGAGAAATCAAAATGAGTCAATGCCCACATCAATGCTCCACTTGTTCTAATAAAGCCTAGGTTAAGCACTGTGTCTAAACATGTGAGCAAGCTACTACTATGAGAATCTCTCAATAGGACCTACTTCCCTGTCAAGACCTGGACTTCTTTGACCCTCTCCCCTTAGTGTTTCCTTGTAAGAAGGCCCCTCACAAGGATGCTTAAGGATTGGAAGGTGATCACAAGTTAGAACAGACTAGAAACAGTAGTTTCTTAGGAACCTAGGAGTCTAGTATTCTCAATGAAGCCATAAAGGAAGACAATCAGATCTTGGCTGTCTTGTTACACCAGCCATGTTCTGCTGCTGAAATCTGTGCTAGTCAGACCACTTTGCAATGACTGGCAGAGGCCTTCACCTAAAATGTACAGCCTAAGTCCTTCTGAGATGTGGTGCCAGACTACCTCCACAAATTTGAAGACATATCCTCCAAGACCTCCTTTGACTCAAGTGTAAATAGTAGGTTCCACCATCAAGCTAGTCTCTGATGCTAAGCCCTCTAACTGCAAAGTATATCTGCTCACACCAAAGAAACAGGATTGTAAGATATAGATATAGGGGAAGAGCACAGAAATAAGAGAAGGAATAGGAAATAAAAATGAATGGGTATGCTGAGGGGTTTTCCCCTTACAATTGTCTGTAAGCTATATTTAATAAGCTACTAGGTGTTTAATTGACTGTTTTAAAGGAGGTCAAGCTAAAATGGACTGAAGGCTTTTAAGTCCATGAAGCCTTATTCAGGCTCTACCAAGTTCAGTGAACTTGAAAACTAGTTTATAGGCATTTGCATAAATCCTAGGGCTCTATCTCCCTCACTAACTTGGTTATTTGCCTTAGTATGCTCCTATGACTCAACCAGTCCTTTCAGTTGACTCCTGGATATATCCAGTTCTCAGAACAAGGCCCAGAACCATCTGCTTGCTCTAGAAGCTCAGGTGCAAGCCACCCAAGACTCACTCACTACACCATAGAATTTGCTAGATTGCATCAGACTATAGACACCATCTCTTAATCCCTTCAGGTGCTTGTTAAATACCTCTTCCTATTGCCCTATGACACTCCTACAACCCTAACATCTGAATCAATCTCCTTAACACCCCATTACAATGTTTCTATCCTATTGTTTCCAAAAATCCCTTGTTTTATGCTCCTAGATGCTTATGACAGAGGTCACACTGCTGGCAAATATTTCCTCCAGTCCTGCATCACCTATATCTAGTTTGTAGGTAATGTCTTTGCCTCTAATGCTCTTAAGATCACTTGGGTCCTCTTGTATATGAATTCTAGCTATGCATTGACCTATATGCTCTGGGTGTTTTACTGTCTAGGTAGGGTAAGCAGCTTTGCAGATTGGGCATCCTTCAAGGCCAACTTCTAAGCAGAATTTTTCCCCCTTAATCCTTTCAAGACCACAGCTCTCTCTCTATACAATTGCAACTAGGCACACAAGGCCATTGATGTAGATGACAGGATCTATGCTACTATATTGTGATCCTCCCCCCAACAAAAGCTAAGATTTGAGCTAGCCAAACCACATCCCAGTAGCTGGCCTAGGCATTTGCAGCCAACTCTCAGCCCAAGTCAGCCCAAGTCATTGGGTAGTGCTATTCCTTGTTACCTGCAAGACTTTATGGATGTATTCTCTAAGGCATCCTTTGACTTGCTCCTAGACCATAAGTAATGAGATCATGCAATCCAACTCCTTCTAGATGCTAAACCCTCTAGCTGCAAGGTATATAGCCCATTGGGAGTAGGTTAAGCCAGATATGTTCTTATAGAAGAACCTTGACGTGAGTTGTATCTGCCTCTCAAAGTTGCCTGTGGCCTTCCCAGTATTCTACATTAAGAAGAAGGATGTGTCCTTGCATCTGGTTCAGGACTATTATATTCTGAATGCAATGATGGTCAAGAATTGCTACTCCTTACCACTCATCTCTAAACTTGTCAACAACCTACAAGGCCCACTTTACTTCATCAAGTTTGATGTCCATTGGGGCTACACATCAGACTCTATGGTCCTTGTACTTGGCCCACTTTGACTTTTTGCTGCACTACAAGCCAGGACAAAGCATGGGCAAGCTAGACATATTGTCTTGGTGAGCAGATCATAGGACAGAGGCAGGCAATAATGATCACATCATAGTCCTCAAACCTGAGCTTTTTGCCATTTGTGCTCTAGAAAGCATAGCAATCCAAAGAGATGAGGCAAACATCCTCAAGGAAATCTGCTAGAGGAACTAGCAGAGCATGTAGAAGGACATGGTGGCCAAAGCAGCTTGCATGCTACAGGCTAACAAGAGTAAGAGGGTGAAGTTAGTATACACTGATAAATGGCATGACAAAAGTGAACTGCTTATTCTCTATAGATGCATTTATATGCCCAACATCCCTAAGCTGTAGTAATAGAATGTCAAACAACATCACAACTCTTGCATTGCTAAGGACTCTGGCCAGTGAAAGACCCTGGAGTTGATTTTGCACAACTACTGGTGGCCCTGGATGTTGTAGTATGTGGGTTCCTATACTAGTATCTGTGACCTCTGTCTATAGATAAAAGCTTGCTGCCAACTTCCTATAGGTTAGCTCTACCCTCTCCTAGTTCCTGCTGAGCAATAGAGTGTAGTCTCAGTGGACTTCATCCTCAAGCTTCTAGTTGCATATAGATACAATGCCATTATAGTGGTAGTGGACCTCTATAGTAAGCGGATACACTTTATTGCCACTCACAGTACTTGCTCTGCCATAGATGCTGCTAACCTCTACTAGAAGAACATCTGGAAGCTACATGGCCTATCCAATGGCTATGTCTTAGATTGCAGGCCTCAGTTTGTTATAGAGCTCACCTACAAGCTGTACTGCCTCCTTAGTATCACAGTGCACACCTCTATCACATATCACCTCTAGTTGAATGAGCAGACCAAGCAAGCCAACCAGAAGCTAGAGCAGTACCTGCACTTATTCTGTAATGAGCAGTAATATGACTGGGATGAACTGTTGTCCAATTCAGAGTTCCAGTATAACAACCATGTCCATGTTTGCCATGTCCATGTTTGTACTCAGTACTTGTCCTTCTTCTTGGATACTAGTTACTACCCCTATATAAGCTTTGAACTCCATGCATGCCCCTTAGACAATGGGCTGTGACCCAGTTTA
Organism: Termitomyces bulborhizus; assembly: GCA_017580835.1. NCBI lineage: Eukaryota > Fungi > Basidiomycota > Agaricomycetes > Agaricales > Lyophyllaceae > Termitomyces > Termitomyces bulborhizus. The sequence goes on from JAGDQM010016914.1 coordinate 17,159, forward strand.
TAGAAAAGATGAGAGTGGTACAGGAAGAGACAAAGACTGCTCTAGCTAAGGCCAAGAATAACATGGCCTGTTACTACAATTGTAGTTGTACTCTAGCTCTAGAAGCACCAACTAGGAGACCATGCCTACCTTAATGCATTAGATATCACTATAACATGGCCCTCACAGAAGCTGTCACATTACCATCTAGGACTATTTCTTAGTGTAGTAGTAGGTAGGTCCTCTAGCTTACCAATTATGCCTTGCTATCAGTCTGCACTAACTCTACCCAGTATTCAACATAGTGAAGCTCTTTCTAGTACTAGACAACCCTATTCTAGGCTACTGTCCCAGGCTGCTGCCCACACTAGACTTGGTCAATGATAAGGAGCAGTACAAGTTAGAAGAGATACTAGACAGTTAACTGTTGAGGTGAAAATTACAGTTCAAGGTGAAATGAAAGGGCTATAGTCTAGAACATATGTCTTAGGAACTAGAAGAGAACATTTGTATGCCAAGACTAGTATGGTATTTCTACTCTGAGAAATACTAAAAATGTTTCTGAGAAAAAAGAAATACAAAAAGATTTTCTTGAGATACATTCAAAAGAAACAGATTGACACTTTTCAAAGAAACACATAAAGATACATGAAATGTTCTTCTTGAAATAAAGGTCAGAAACATGATTTGTATTAATAATATGTTTCTCAAGAAAAAATCAAGGAAAAAGTATTTTATTTACTCAAGATACACTGTATAAATAGAAATCATTTTATTTGACAGTTTCTAGATTTATTTAATAATTTTTACTTGAGAAAAAAATTGTTGGAAATTATATAACATGTTTCTAATTCACATTTCTCAAGAAACTTATATAATTTCCTGAAGTGAGGAGAGGACATGATTATAGAAGATCAGTCTCAACCAGGACTAGTAAAAGAGACAAGGAAGAGCAAAAAGCTGCTTATCTCAAAGGTCAAAGTGACTAGGTTGGCAAACCCAGTTCCAATTGTTTCTATAGGCCCAGTGAGGCCTATGCAGATTCCAGTGGGCAGAATACCAGTGCTGCCATCATCTCAGCCAGGTGTGGTCAGCATACACTTCAGGAAATGTTGCATATTTCTCAAGAAAAATTTGTCAGAAATATGTCTTCTAATTACTGACACATTTTTCTGGAGAAACCAGTGAAATATTGTCCCAGAAACATATAAACAATATGTAAA
>JAGDQM010016915.1:0-10996 GCA_017580835.1 Termitomyces bulborhizus
CAAGCAGGACAGCCACGTCTCTTTGAACAACTTTTGGTATGAGAGCCCTGAAGATCTGGAGGGATCGGAATGCAGTGGCACGAATGGAGCACGTAGTTCCCCATGCAAGAGCGAGTTTACCCCATTCCTCAACTAGCTTTGGTGACAGGGGAATTAGGAGCTCGAGGACGCGGGAAGACAGTGACTTCATTTTCTCTTCCACCTCTTCGGCAGGCTCATCGTCTCTCCAATACAACTTTTCAGCATCCTTTTCAAACTGATCGATTCGACTTTTAATGCTCATACGACCAGGATTGGCTGAGCGTTCTACTAACTCATCATACCCAGGGGCCCAAGACCTAAGACACTGGAAAAGCATACGCTGAGCTCTCTGTCGGACGTAAGGGACTCGGTGATCAAGATGAGTAAATGAGGCATGGAGGAGTATTGGCAATTCAGTGTTCATCTCCCAACAACGTTGGATGGAAACGTCGGTAAGAAAGAGCCACGCAAATTGAGCCGACCCCAACGTTAACCGAGGTTCTCCCGCAAAGAGGACATCGAGATTCTCCCACAACTCCATGTCATTTGCATCCGGGAATGTCAACTTGTGTTCTATTGTCGGCAGCATTCGAGCGGGTTCGATTACAGAGCACAGCTCTTCAAAAATTTGTCGGGTAATAGATGTCTGGCAAAGAGACGATACAATGTTGGCTGCACAGTCAACATAGATAGTACTTCCGACTTTGTGCGACTGTTCAAGTAAAAACCTTACAGCAGCATGGCCATTCGCCGGATGAGACGACTCAACGAGTTTTCTCCAGATGACAAGAATCTGCTCCGGGTGCGTCTGACCATAGCGACACGTAAGCGACACGAGATGATAAAGCGCTGGAAGAGATTGAGGAGACCAATTCGATCGATCTTCTGGCATAAGTTCAATATTTGGAATCCAAAACTCCAGACTTTGAAGGATGAGGATGATGACATTGGTTGCGGAGACGACCTCTGGAAGCTGCGGAAGCCATGTTGCAAACTGTGTCAAGATGTCAATAGCTTGATGGGGATGTTCCCCTGACAAGGAATCGGAAATCATCCGATGGGCATGGACAAATGAGCTGGACGCGAAGCTGCCTACAGTTGCCTCAAAGTTCCAAAGTGGAAGAAGTCCCGACGATTGCTGATGAATAGCTTCCAATATATTGAACGCCTGACGTCGAGTTGCCAAGGCAGGATGCCGGAGATTTGACAACCCAAGACAAACGACTTGAGCGAAGGAAAATCCATGCGCAGGGTTGGTACAGACAAGCTCGGAGACGACTTCAAAAAATCTGCCATTGTAGGTATCGGTTTGGTTGGTCAAAACAACCGCACGCTTCAAGGTTTCCTTTAGAAGCTCCCCATCCTGTGCCCTAAATGACAAAAGAGACTTCAGAGCCTTCCTATAGAAAGGAAATCTCATCAGCGAAATCCAAGAGGTAACATACTTCTGATACTCACTTTCCTCGTGTCTGAGTCGGCTCGTGGGATGAGGAAAGTATACCACTTAATCTTTCTAGTATGGACGCCGACGTCAGAGGCTTTGAATATTCGGAAAATACCACCGTTCGCTCAGTCATTGGCGATCCGCAGGACATATCAGGCGGAAAATAGGCCTTTTGCTAAGAGTCATTATTGACGTCAGCAGGCATTGTCACATTTGGATTGAAACATACGCAAAGAGAGGCGAGAGCACCAATAGCCGCGTGTGATAGCAATGCCGTGTCATTCTTAAACCGCTCTAGAGCAGCTTGAGATTCCACTTGGGGAACAGAAGCTATCACTGCGCTTTGCATCAATATTTGCCGTTGTTTGACACTTTCGGCTTGAGGACCAAACTGACACCACTCCTCACAAAGTCGATAGAGCGTGAGATGCATGTTACAAGGAATGAATCGATCAGAATCCTTTAACGTCGCCAAGCCGTCAAAAAGGCGTTCGACTGTTCCGCAAAAGTAGCATCGCAAATGTTGAAGTGTGAAGTTATCGCGCATCTCGGGAGTGGATAGGAAAGATTGGGTTGTACGAACAAACTTGAGAACATTGGCAAGGGCAGCCTGCCGCCCTGCCGAGCGTTGTAGTTGCAGACAGGGTGCTGTTAGATGATAGATGCGAGCTACGGCTGAATGAAAACGCTCTTGTCGACGGCTGCGTTCTGAGAGGACAGAAGACCCCAGTTTTGACCGGGCGTCATCGTGAAATTGGCGATTAGTAAGTATGCCGACATTCTGTTCGACAGCCGATAATGGTCCAACTGACAGTAGTCCAGATTTGGCCCGAGGATCATCGTAAAATTGACGTCCGGCAAGGAGGCTCAGGTCCTCAAGAAGTTGGGGATAGGCATTGGAGGGCAAGATGCTGATACACACTACCGCCGCACTGCGGAATTGTGTATGTTCCGAATCTAGAAAAGGCGTCAGATATCTGAACAACCCACGAGTTGTGGAGAGCCTCTCGCGCTCGAAGTTCGCATCCGATGGTGCCCGGGTGTGCTCTCGCCCTAATTGTGTCAAGACAGGACGGTGTGCCTCCGAAAAGCTTGCAGTAGCGCAAAGCACTTTCACCCAGAGACGCCACTGATCAACAAGCGGTTCGTTATTTTTGGAGCTGGGATCTACTGAAAGCGGCCTGTTCGGCAATCCACCAGGGATCCGAGTGCTCAGTCCCGCAAGGAGAGCTATTTTGGGGTGGAGTCGCGATACTGCGGCCATGACACTTTCACGGAAAGGGCCCAACACGGCACCGAGGTCCATACACTGCTGGAGAAGCGCAGGATAAATGAAGTGCCACAGCTTGCGATCATATTCATTCGTGCTGTCCGCAATTCGTAAGGGAAGATCGACGCGTTTTGATTCACGCCATTGCTCCAGTCGGAGGAGCTCAGGCTTCTCTAGCAGCTCGTCATATCCTCGCAGGTATGTCTTCTCAACTCCCTTTCCATGCAGGTAATCTACAAGGACTATACCTGACCCGGGATCCGCAGAGGATCGGAGATGGTCAGCCAAACGACCCATAAGACGGACGACCTCCACGCCCATGGCATGAATAGCCTGATCCCCATGGGCAAGCAGAAACAACGCCGCCCCCACGATTTCCGTGGACCTCTCCGATATCAGTCGTTCCTCCTCAGCCAGTGCCTCCGCCTGCTGAAACAGAAGTCCACAAATCCAACTGTTCACGAAGGCGACCCAGAGTTTCAACACCTTCGGAGACTTCATAAGAAGCCGCACAGGCGTTCCCTCCTTCGCAATCTGAGCGGAGCTGAATAAGAACTTCGTAAAGCTCGAGAGGACAATGAGGGCACATGCGGGGTCAGCCATGAATCGTCCCAATGCTGCAGAAGCCGTTTCACCCAAATTCGGCTCTACATGGATGACGCCCCGAAGAAGCATGCCGAGTGCTTCATCTAATGGGATTGTCTGATGAAGAAGGCGGGGCCATGACTGAAAGCACATCTGGAGGATTTTAATCTGCGGAATGCAACTATTGGGGTAAACCACCGTCTGCCCATTTGCATGTTGCCGAGTGATATAATTGTGCACCTCCTCATGGGCGAAGATGAGGCGCGAAGTGGACCACTTCTCATCGAAGAGGGACATGGAACCGACATGTTTGAAACAGTACGTAGCAAGGGCTGCGAGAGTCGATCCGCAACGGTCAAAAAATTCTTTCATCCCAGACTTTACTAGTAGCGAAGGAGGAAAAACTTCAGAAGAGGTCGGATAGTCACTTTGAGAAGGAACAGCAGAAAAGTCGGTGCCGCTTGGCCATGCTGGTGTCCCTGATTCCTTTTCTATGACGTGGAGAGAAAGCAGGATGGCTTGAACAGCAATGGAGATTCGCTCGAATCCAGGAACAATACTTCCTGTACTGCCATTCTGCTGCAAAGACGAGATTGATGACTCCTGGAGAAGATCTAGGCAGAGTTCACTCCCATAATCGAAATGCCGAGAAAGAACAAAGTGCACAATGCAGATGAAGGGTTCCAAGTGTTCGTCGCTGGGAGAAATTGTGAGACGGTGGGCCGGGAAGAAGTGTTTGAGCAAAGAATCGAGTCTCGCGGTCGTCGCAGATGCTGACTCTTGACATCGGTACAAGTAAGTCCATGTAAGCCGCATGACCCCGTTCATGATCACTGTCCTCAATGACTTTTCCTAGTCCCAAAATTGACTGACGTCTCTGAAGAATGAGAGCTAAGTCATACCTTAAGCTTCGAGCACGCAGCTTCGAAACACAGCACCCAATTCTTGAGGAAGTATGCCTGAGGGGCCACACACACGCTCGTAATAGCCAAAGGAAACGCGACTGGCCAATAACGCGGTTTCGACATCATTTCCCGAGCTTTGGGGTAGATGATCTCAATCGCCTTTGCCCACTGGGGATTGTTCGTCTCAGCTTGGGCGGTCTGAGCACAAAACATCAAGCCGGTTCGTCTGCTAGTCTAGATGACATACCTTTCCAATAGGGTGCAAAATATGAGTCAATGTTTCCGCGAAAGTTGTTTTCAACCGCAAGCCATGGGCATTTCCAAATGACTTGGATAACGATTCCATAAACTCTGCACCCTCTTCAAAGGACTCAGGAGGCCAAACCTAGTTCATCATGAATATCATCAATACAACACAAAAGAAAATGCACACACCTTGATCTGAATGTGCTTCAAACCCCTAACTAAACTTTCATACTTCATATCAAGGCCTTTCGGTACCTGTCCCCGCGCAACAGGCTCTAGCTCCGTCAAAAAACGATCTGCAACGCTCATAAATCTGTTCACACTGAGAACACGCCCTTCAAAATTCGTGACAACCCACTGACCGGACATTGGCAATATGCCCAAGAAGCGTCGCGTACAACTCAGCGTTCGTCCGATGGTTTGCAGACTGCGTCAAAAGCTTCAAATCCGGTTTTCTGAGTTGTTCAAACGTCGTCTCTTCAAGCCTATACCCCATAGCCTCTCCAAGCGCGTCTTTTGAAATCGACTGAATGACCGCAATTAGGGCTCTGCACATGATGTAGATGGCAATCAGAGATTTTCGCTCGTTGTAGCGGATCGTACGAATTGTCGAGGGCGACTCAGTCCCACGGGACCGAATCATTTCTGGGCTGAAATCCTCTTGTTGTCCGCGCCTCCAGCGCATAATAGAGTCTAAAACGGGTTTTGCGTGCCGTTGTGCTATTTTCGCTAGGGAATTGAGGGTTTTGTCGAAATCGGCATCCTTCCCGGGACCTAGAAACTCGGAAAGGAGTGGCTGTTGATGCTGTCATACCGTGAGCAGAGAGGATAGAGGGGAGGGAGGTAGATTTCAGAAGTAGACGTACAAATGACTGCCGGAAAAACTTTTTGATCTTGCCGTCAGCGATCGTCGCGAACTGTATGAATACGGCATGAAGGGCATAGTCGGATGGAGTTTTGGGGTCCATGACAATCTTTTCTTCTTCGTAGTCAGTGGGTGGCGTCTCGCTTCGTGCATTTTGGCCGAATGCATTTGGTACACGAGGTACAGGTGGGGGCGAAGAAGAGTATACTCCATGGCCGTGGCCGTAATCACTGCCTCCGTCCGACGCGTAGAATATTGACCCCGTCTGAGAGTGCTGCGACTTGCCATGCTGCTTAGATCTTTGTGTTTTAGAGCTCGGTGTGACTGATCTGAATGGAGGACTTGTAGTGTTGACTGCGTTTTTTGAGGTCTGGTTTAGTGAAGACGTCGAACGATTAAATGGATTTTTGAGCACCGGATATCCGTGTTCAATAGATGGCACAGGAGGAGTTTCACTATTGTTATTGTTGTTCTTTCCACTTTTGAACGCGTTTCGGATGGACGCGAAAGAAGCTTTCTTGGAAAACGCACTTGCACTGGTAGCAATAGAAGACGAAGAGGAGTGAAATGGTTTGCTTGTACGCATTGTCATTGAGTGAGACGAGTCCTCAGATGTCACAGAATCCATCCGCGAATGTGAGGGGAAAAAGTTGCGTTCATGTCGGTCGGCGAGGGGTGTTACGAGGGTCGGCGAGTCCTGACCAGAACTTCCCAAGCCAAAATTGAATGCAGACGTCGCCGAGCGCCCAAACGGCGTCGTCGAAGTCGACCCATAGTCATCGTCATCAAAATCTGCTTGCTGGCATTTGACCACGAGGTGCAAAGAACAAAATTAAATACGCACCAGGAATCGTGATCTGAATTCCCTCGCCCATTTTGAGATATCAGATGCCCATCCACGAGTACAGTTGTACACTTTGTCTGAAGAGTGTACAAAAAGGATGGCGCACGGAACGCAGCTCGAGGCAAGTTGCCTACTGAGTGTCCAAGGAAATCGTTTGCATCTGCTTGAGCCTGTAGCCAAGCCTGGCTATTCCCAATTTGGTAACGTGGGAAACCTGAACGCGCGTCGCGTTGCAGTTTCGAAATTTCGTCCTCTTCATTGCCACCGCCCATGACGAAGCCTCAGGAGTTTGCAATCACCGTCAAATCTGAGGACCCGAAGAAAAAAGAAAAACCAGAGGACGGTGCAAAGGACAAGGCGGAGGGATCGTCCAAGTTGCTGAAGGATGGCAAGTCGAAGGAGAACGGTAAGGAGGGCGAGGGTGAAGAGCTGGTGAGCACTTCTTTGTTTCGCAGATATTATGGATTGAGACTCTTCGATGTAGTCAGAGGAAGACCAGCAGCTCAAAGGAGAACTCGAGATGCTAGTTGAGCGCCTCAAGGTATGTTCTCTGGAATATTCGCCGGAATCCCTGATTGACCTTTTGCGCCACAAGGAATCAAATACGGAGCTGTATCGACCTGCTCTGGAGACGCTACGCACGTTAATAAGGACGTCAACATCGTCAATGACGTCCGTACCCAAACCCCTCAAGTTCCTGCGTCCTCATTACCCCGACCTTCAGGCTCTGTACGAAACATGGTCAATATCAGAGGACAAGGTACATGATTAGAACTGTTTTCAGACATGAAATCACCTCACCGTACTCAGAGCCTCTTTGGTGACATCCTTTCCGTTCTGGCCATGACCTATTCCGACACCCAACCCCGCGGGACGCTCAAATACCGTCTTCTCTCCGCCTCTCTTCGACCAGCAGACTCACCACTCGCTGATCCCGGAACATGGGGTCACGAATATGTGCGCCACCTTGCGGCAGAACTCGGCGACGAGTACACAATACGAGAACAGGAAGGTGATGTCGCCATACCCAAGCTCCCTGGAACGGTTGAAGACCTCCGTTCACTCGCTAAACAATGTGCTGTTTTCTTCCTCGGTCATAATGCTGAACCAGATGCGGTTGATCTTTTAGAAGAGTTGGAGATTATCAAAGACATCGTTCCATTGGTTGATGAGAATACTTACGGTCGCGTTTGCCAGTATATGATCAGGTGTGTTGATAAAGTGTATTTCCAAATCTTTCCCTCAAAGTTCTCCAGAATGGTCAACCTTCTTCCCCCTCCAGACGATGTCTCCTTCCTACAAACAGCACACACCATCTATGTGCAACATCAGAAATTCCCTGAAGCTTTGGCCCTTGCCATTCGTCTCGGTGATCCTGAATTGATTCGTGAAGACTTCAACGCCCCCGGAAACCCGTGCGTATCGCATCCTCTATCCTCTCCGTTTTATTTAATCCCCTCTGTAGACTCATGAAACGACAACTTGCTTTCCTTCTCGCGCGAGCCCAGATTCCCCTGGAATGGCTGCACCCGTCATCAGAAGATGCCGATGGTGATGCCGATGTCGACTTCCAGGAAGAAATACCGGAAGATCTTCTCGAATGTCTGAGCAACAGCCGACTCAGCACACATTTCCGAGAGTTTGGAAAGGAACTGGGCGTTGCAGATGCGAAGAGCTTAGAGGATGTCTACAAATCACATCTAGAGAATACTAGTGTGTATTGTCTTCATTTTGCCCACTCTCCATACTAACATGTACCACAGGACCTGGTGCAACATCGAATGTCGACTCGGCACGTGGAAATCTGGCTGGTACCTTCGTCAACGCCTTCGTCAACGCCGGTTTCGGCAATGACAAGCTCATGGTCGAAGCAGACGAGGGCAACAGCTGGATCTACAAGAACAAGGACCACGGCAAGCTCTTCTTGATTTGATCAGCTTCTACTTATGCTAACACGCCACAGGTATGATGAGCGCCGCCGCATCTCTTGGTCTAAGTCTACTTTGGGACACAGATGTCGGTCTCAGCCACGTTGACAAATACACCTACTCGGCCGAAGAACATATCAAAGCTGGTGCCCTCTTCGCTACCGGGATCCTCAACTCTGGTGTGCGAACTGAAGCAGACGCAGCACTCGCGCTTCTGGGTGAATTCACTGAGAACAAATCCGTCCCTCTCAAAACAAGCGCAATCATGGGTCTTGGCCTCGCATACGCTGGGTCGCATCGAGAAGACCTCTTGCCGTTCCTCCTCCCACATGTGGCGGACGATTCAGTGTCGATGGAGATCGCGAGCTTGGCTGCATTGGCGCTGGGTTTCATCTTCGTTGGGAGTGAGAACGGAGAGGTCACGGGTACGATTTTGCAGACGCTTATGGAGAAGGCGGAGGATAAGTCATTGGATGAAAAATGGGCTCGATTCATGGTGCTTGGTCTTGGTTTGTTGTATCTCGGTATGTTATTGTCCCTTTGGAAGCCTATTTTAAGACGAAAGTGCTGTGAACAGGCCTTCAGGACGCATCGGATGCCACAATTGAAACTTTGAAGGTGATTGAACATCCCATCTCGAAGACTGCACAAATTATAGTCGAGGCCTGTGCGTTTGCTGGAACCGGAAATGTGCTCAAGGTACAAGCCATGCTTCATCATTGCGACGAGCATATCGTTGTTGCGGATGAGAAAGACAAGAAAAAGGATGAGGTGACTCAGGACGAGAAGAAAGATGACAAAGAAAAAGAGAAAGAGCAGCCGAAGGAGAAGCGAGACGATACTTTCCAAGCATTCGCTGTCTTTGCTGTCGCGTTGATCGCTATGGGCGAAGATATAGGTGCGGAAATGTCGCTAAGACAATTCAATCATCTTGTATGTATCATCTCTTTCTCAAACCCTTCATCTAAAGTTCACTTCGTATTGTCAGATGCACTACGGCGAACCCGTCATCCGAAAATGCGTCCCCCTCGCTATCGGTCTCGTCAGCACCTCGAACCCCCAGCTTCCCATCCTTGACACCTTATCAAAGTACAGCCACGACAACGACCTTGCAGTTGCGCTTAACGCCATCTTCGCCATGGGTCTTGTAGGTGCAGGTACTAATAACGCACGTCTCGCGCAGATGCTTCGCCAGCTCGCAGGGTACTACTATAAAGAGCCCGACTGCTTGTTCATGGTGCGAATCGCTCAGGGTTTGGTACATATGGGGAAAGGTACTATTGGACTCAATCCCTTCTTCTGCGACCGTAGTATCATGAGCCGTCCCGCTGTTGCTGGTCTGTTAGCGACGATAACAGCGTTTACGGATGCCAAAGGATGTATGTCTGCTGAAAATTTCATGGCTATTTCGGCGAGCTAATCAAATTTCCAGTCGTGCTGGATAAGTACCACTGGATGTTGTACTTCCTCGTCACTGCGATGTACCCCCGGTTCCTCATCACTCTTGACGAGGAACTCAACGGCTTCCCTGTCACAGTGCGAGTCGGACAGGTATCTACTATCTGCTTCTTGCCAGTAAGGATTTGTACTGAGAGACCCGATATAATCACAGGCAGTCGACGTTGTTGGCCAGGCCGGAAAACCAAGGACGATTTCAGGATTCCAGACGCATCAAACGCCTGTGCGAGTGGGTACGACGGAGCGGTCGGAGCTTGCAACGGAAGAATTCATTCCCTTTGCGCATGTCCTCGAAGGCTTTGTCATCCTACAGAAGAACCCTGGATGGGAAAAAGAGGATAAGATGGATGTGTAATTTTTACGTAGATGCATTAATACCTTTCTTTTGATTTTCTCACTGGTTTTTCCGCGTGTCCGCTGACGGTGGTTGGCAATAATTGTCACGCTGAAAAACCGTCAAGAAGCATTGAAAAGTTATAAGATCAGAGTTTCGGATGGTCCCGCAAGTAAGGTCTTCAGAGATTGAGGGGATTTGTAGATATAATTAGACAGCTGTATACAGTATTACCCCGAACCGAACCATCTAACCACTGAAAGAAACGACCCAATGCATAGCCCCTCCCCTGTCCCCTTCATATCCCTACACTTCTCATATCACCAAAAAAAATGAGCTATGTCCACCTGAACCATGATAGCCACCCTTTTCCCTCTTTGTCTCTCCCTAACAACGGCGTCTCCTCATTAGACACTTCCCCGGTAGCCCTGATATCCGAGCCCGTTGCCGATTCAAGTGCCCTCACCAAGGCAACCCTTATCACTCTCGGGTCCTCTTCTTCCACCGTCACCAGCCCTGGCACATCTACGTCTCCATCGCCCCTCTCAACAAATGTCGCTTCGAAATTAGGGAGTGGGTTTCCGAACTCGTCAAGGCCAAGCCGGCGCTGACGGAAGTGGAAGACGATGCACATGGCAAGAAGGGAGCCTTGCATGATTCCTGAAACAGCGAACATGATCCAACCTACCCAGATACGCATGATTAGTTTTTTTAGTGAATGAACTGGGAATATTTACTGACTGGTCCAGTTCGTACCTGGTCTGGCGGTGTAATAAGATGAGTACGGGAAGGATGAGTATCAAGCGCGTATAAGTAGCTTACCGCAGCGCGATACTAAGGACCATCAATACCGCTCCCGGACTCTGAATACACATCATGGGTATACTCAACGCGCCGACGATCTTCGCTCGATACGTATGGATCAACTGCGGTGCGTATTGGACCATAGCTAACAAAGCTGACGAAACACCTAGGAAGGTCGCCCACTTCGCGAGGGTGTTGGGAAGTGGTGCATCTGGAGCAGGCGAGGTAGGGACAGTGAGAAGGAGGAAGAAGGATGTGAAGGTGATGAATGCCCTACATCGACAAATGAGCC
>JAGDQM010016916.1:0-17946 GCA_017580835.1 Termitomyces bulborhizus
GTCAGGTGATCAAAAATGCGGACACAATATGTAACAGACAAGGTATGAAGGAATAGAGACAGAAAGAAGGGGAAAAAGGAAAGGAAAAAGGAAGAGGGAGAGTGAATGCATAGAAGGGAAAGGGGATGTATAGGCTCAGGAAGGGATGTCCCCTTACACTAAGGCAGCCAGTTGGTCCAAATGCTAGGAATGATGCAAGACATATGACTAAGACCATATAGTGTTGACAATCCAATAAGATATTGGATGTCCCCTTACAGTGAGATTCATAAGGATTACTATAACATCCAACAATATTCATGAGGATACAACAATATCCATAAGAATCCAACAATATCCATAAGAATCCAACAATATCTATAAGAATCCAACAATATTCATAAGTATGAATATGCCAAATGTTGGTCTCCTATGACTAATGTTGTTTATGTGGGTAAGGAGGTGAGAATTGCCTGTGCCCATGAAATGTTGGGGACCATCTATAGGTCCCACACTTATATGAAGCTTTACTCATGGGTACCTAGGGGTATGCCTATGAATCCCAAGCAACTTTGGTTGCTCATTCAATTGGTATCAGAAGGAGGAGTATTGATACAGATGCAAGAGCATGTTCATGCCACTCTCTTGCTCTGGGAGTTCCATAGGATCTCCTTTTTCACACATGAGTCTTGTAGGGACAGGATTATGCATTGTGTCCAAGAAATCAATGTGGTGGCAACTGAGAGTTTCCTATCCAAAACTGACAGGAACTGGGCCTCTGTGCCCCTGCCATTGCTTGCATCTGCCATGATGGGACATGCATATAACAACACTCAGGGTGCAGGACTTAGTCAAGTCCCCACTGAACAACATTTTGAGATAGACTGGTCAGTGCAATATCTGCTGCACTATGGTCATCTGAGATCCTAGAACTTTGTGTCTGGGATAGCTATTGACAGTTCAGGATGGGTCTATCAGGGCTCTGTTTTTGGGTATATCTTAGCCTGTGCTTTAGCTCCTATGGGAGCTCATGCCAGAGCTACATATTTGAGAGCATTTGCTCTTGTAGCTGCCCATCCACATCTTTATTCAGATACAGTTGATGACTTTGACTAAGAAAGTTCAGTGCCCTTTAAGGTACTCAACAATTACACTTTCCCCTTATACAGGCTCTATGTGGAGCCTGAGCAAGTCCAGAATCTTGAGGAGACCAAGGTGCTTCAACATCTCCTTGCTAATCAAATTCCATGCATGTGGATGGACCAACAGTACCTAGACTATCATGGGTCTGGGAGTGATATTCATATGGACTTGTTTGTTTGTATTGATGATGAACAACTAGCATGGCTAGTGCACTATGGTGATCCCCATGTCCTAAAGGGCTATGACAGGTGGTATCATCTCACTGGAAATGATCAAGAATGCATGCACATTCTTATTCAGCTGCTTGAGTCTTGCAGGCTCACACCACTTGCTGATGGTAAGTGGCTATGCTATGGCAAGGAATCTAGGTTTCATTACCTAGCTAATCAACCATGGGCTGCTATTGAAGCAGCCTCACAATGTCTACTGGTGGCAATGACCACTAGTGCTATATTCTGTTTTGTCTTCTAGCCAATCTTCCCCTGAGGCTTCCCAAGCCTCATCAGACTCAACAGGAGCTAGAAGCCTAAGTGCTTCCAGAGTAGACCCTCTTATCCTAGTAGGCAAAATGGTGCCTAGTGAGGTGGCAGCCAATGTTGGCCCCTCCAAAGTACTGGCATCTGTAGCAGCTCCAACTACTGAGGGTGTCTCCACCACTACAACCAACACTGTGGTGGAACGGTGGGACAAGATGGTCACAGATCCTAGCAATCTGGGAGAACCAATGCATGTTGAGGGACTGCAATAGTCTCTAGAATCAGCAATACTCATGTAATGTGGGTATCATATGGATTATACTGTAGGATTCTATTCCTACCACTCATGACTTCAAAATGGGAGTGACATTATTGCCTTCCCTTGTGTATTCACAGGTAGGAAGCTATCTCCCACCCATAATTTTTTTTTGCTCTTTGTTAGTGTCATAGAATGAGACCTTGAGGGTCTCAAGAGAGGGGAGTGTAACAAGGTCACCTTGTTACCTTGTAGAAAGTAAATAATGTTTTTTATTCAATTATTACATAATATCTTTCTAGTATAAAAGGAGGTTACAATTAGGTAACCTCCTTAGCTTTTTATTCACACATCATAGGCAGACCCAATAGACAGGTTCTGACTTATGGTTTGTGTGAGTGAGGCTACCATAGTGCAAAGCATTACAGATCCTCTTTACAAGGATCAATGGGCCTGATTATTGAGGTTTTGCTACAGACAAATTTTATCATGTCAAAGTATTGCTAGTGCAGGGGTTGCCACTGAAACAGTGACCCATCCTGTGTCATGGCCATCAATGGGCCAGTGTAGGCAGATATATTAGGCAAGAAATTGCTGTTATAGTTCACCAGTCCTACAAACCATTGAATATCATTATAGGTTCTAGGAATACACTATTCCTGGATCCTATTCAGTTTAGTGACATCAGAGTGTATACCCTGAGCATCTATTATATGGCCAAGGCATTCTATGCACTCAGCATATAGCTCACACTTCTTCCATTTAAGGTACAGCTTATTCTGGCATAGTCTTTCAAAGACTACACCTAAATGCTTCTCATGGTTCTCAATGGACTTGGAGTAGACAAAAATATTATATACATGCATCCAACAACCAATGACATCCTAAGATATTGATGTCATCAAGTGCTGAAAGTTTGCCAGAGCATTGCAGTCTCTAATCTGCATGATATTACTGAAGTATCTTCCAGTAATTGTCATGAAAGCAGTCTTGGATATGTCTGACAGATGTATCCTCACTTGCTCATATGCATCTGTGAGGTCAATTTTTGACCTTATGTATGCCTGTGCAACATCTTTGTGAATGACCTCTTGGTCAGGGAAGGGTGTCACATCCCTAACTGTATTGTCATTCTGCTGGCATGCATCCAATGCTGTATGCAATGTATCATCCTTCTTTGGGATGCACAGCAAGGGTGTGGCTTGATCAGCTGCACACAGCTCCCACCACTTAGCCCAAACATAGCAATCAATCTTTGCTCTGAGCTGGT
Source organism: Termitomyces bulborhizus (assembly GCA_017580835.1). Lineage (NCBI taxonomy): Eukaryota > Fungi > Basidiomycota > Agaricomycetes > Agaricales > Lyophyllaceae > Termitomyces > Termitomyces bulborhizus. Next base: position 3,125 of record JAGDQM010016916.1, read on the forward strand.
CTTGTAGAGACCAAGGGCAGCATGACATAAAGTACAAGTAGCACTTTGACTTGTCTATGAGGTTAATCTCATGATTAATCTCTTGCCAAGGAGGTAATTCCTCTTTGGTCCCATTTACAATGTCACTATAGTCATCATACCACTGTTGCCTTAATTGAGCAATGTCTTCCTCTGACAATGCTGGAGAAGTCTCTTTCCTCTCCAAGGTATATAATCTTTGTTGTATTGACCCTGAACAGACCAAGTCTGTTCATACTTCTCCTTCATGGCTGTCAGACAAAATTCAGATTTGTCTGGTATCCTGAGTTGCATTACAGGTTCCTCCCCCACTTCTGAGTTCCATTGAAACTCAATGGGTTCCAACACCTGATGTTGCACTCCTATAACACTCTCCTTTGGATGTAGACCAACTACACTCAGTCTGCCTTATCAAGTCTATTATGACTTGATTCTATTCCTTGGGCATTATTGGGTCTATTCCTAAGTCCCACATCAGTTTCTGGATGGGTTCATCCCATACCTGGCATTTAGATGGCTTTGTATGCTCCATCTTGGGTTGTGGTGCTTCCAAGCCCTGCTTTTCTCCCTCTTAGAGAGTATCCCTATACTCTTCCTGTGTTACCACCAACACAGAGCTATTTGGAGGCAGACTGAGCACAGTCTGTACTTCTTTGGAGTCCCCAACATTCTCTACCCTAGCTGTGACTTGAGGCCCTGTCAGTCATGGCTGCTTCTCATCAGGCAACTTTTCTATTGTACAAAAGTGTTGCAGCTGGCCATCAGTGTCATCCAACTCCAACTTCTGTGCTGGGGTGGCTACACCATTAATGATCACCCAATCATTAGCAAAGTCCAATCAAATTTTGTTTTCTCATATAAAGGGTGTACTAATAATCATATCATATTGGTCAAAATTTGCAATGTCCATATAGACATCTCAATACTCATTGGAGACATATATAGTCACTTGCATACCATAATTCACCATGGAACAACTTCCAATTATTCCCAATTGCAGCATTATGGGTGTAGCCAATGGGGCTACCCTTATTCCTGCTATATGGGCAAAAGATAGAGCCCTGATGTGATGCTCCCTGAATCCTATAATGCCCATGCCCTATGCCTATTAACCTTTACCCAGGTTACAAGGCATTCTTTTGCTATGACCAAATACTCTGGTTGCTCCATAGTGGACTTGTCTGCCAGAACCTTCACCTTGCACATGTGCACATGGTGACAAGGATCACCATTCCAATCCTTAGTGTTATCAAAGTCAGTGAGAGCAAACAGTCCCTCACCATCACTTCTACTGTCACAAGTATAATACTCATTGTCTTACATTTTCAAATCCATGTACTCATCCTGTTGCAGAGACTCTGGGGTCTCCTCCTCCTCCTCAGACTCCAATGCCAGTGCAGGATCTTCCTTTGGATCCTGCTGCTAATCTATGTCTGACAACACAATAGTGTGCGCTGCTCACACATGAGCTTAAGGAGCCTCTTTATAAGGCTCACTACACTCCCAAGCATAGTGGCCCTATTTGCCACAATTAAAGCATGTCCAAGTCAACCTACTCTGCTTAGGCTGCTGACCAGCCTTACTGTTTAGCCCTCTACTAGGCATTTCTTCTTTAGTAGGGACAGGTTTAGCCCCTGCACATCCTTGTGGAGTACTTTGAGGCACTCCTGCCACTACAGGTATGGCAATCCATGGCTTAAGGGGAGCTGATGCACTCTGTGCCACCTCTTCCTGTACTGCTTCATTGGCTTGCTTGTGGGCCACTGTCCCACTTTGCAAGGTGCAATTATAGCTGTGCCCTACATAGTGTGCCACAGCCTGAGCCTTGGCCATGAAGTCCTCAATGGTGTTCACCTCCAGTGCCAGGCCTCCATCCATAATGAGGGCCATGAGCATCTTGTGGGGAATTCCCTTTAAGAACTGCTCCCAGATAGTGAATTCATCAGGGAATATAGCTATGTTCTGGGCCTCATAGAGGCCCTGCATACCCTCATCTACCATATATGGTAGCTCGCAGAATGCATCTCTCATGTCCTGCATAGTGGAGGGTTGTACAAACTAATCATATAATCCAAGGATTACATCCTCAACATGTTGCAGATACCACTTGAGTGCCAGTTCACTCAAGTATTCCATGAGAGAAAGTACTCGCTCTTGCTCTCAATTCTCTCTACTAAGCTGAGCTATAGCATAGTTTACACACACACCCATCAGCCAGTTCTCCAAGTCTCCAAACTTGGCTGATCCTGAATAGGGTTTAATGGACTTGGATGCCTTAGTCTACTTTGGTTTAACCTCCTTTGGAATGGTCAATTGAACAGCTAGTAGCTATTCAATTATAGCCTGCAGACAACCATGCATTGTCTGCCAATGATACTTGTGAGCCTCTTCTACTCCAGGAGTGGCAAGGTGCCAACTATGTTGCAGAGGCATACTATACCTCTAAGGTATTTGTCCCATAAGCACCCTGTATGTTGGCAAGGCCACAGTTGGTGGCCTTGACATGACTCCCCTAAGCTCTGCTCCTTGGTCCATTCTCTGGAAGGACTGCAGAGGCATATACAGAGGTATATCACCTAGAAGGCTTTGCCTCCACTTGTTGACCCCAGTTTCTAGAGGACTGTTGTGTCCTCCTGCTTCACATCTGTGAGGGGACCTCCAACTTATTGATGGTATCACTGCCACAGTCATGTCCAACCCTAGCCAGGCTTAGCCTCCAGACTTCCATTAGAGATACTGTTAAACCTCCAACTCTAGAAAGTCCATATATACTTCTATATAGGCCTCTGGAGGTTTAGGGATAAGATTATCCCTTAGACCCTGTTGAATAGCTATATATTTAGCTACTTAGGCCAGGAGTCTCTGCAAAGTGGAGGCCCTTAGGACTCCCCATAGTTTCTTGAGAATATCATGATCCTCTGCCTAAGGATCTTGTCTGGTCCATCCTCTTAGTTGTCACCCAACAACTCTGATACATTCTCTAGAATTGTCTTGATGTAGGCTGAAAACTCAGGTCTTCACCAACTAGCTGCTATAGCAGCATGTCCAACTCCTGAGCTTACACTGAGCTCAGTCCAAACTGTTTCTTGTCTGCATTTCTAGTCACATGACCTTTGAGCCTGCTTGCTTTTGCACTGGTCACATGACCTTCAAGCTTGCTTACTTTTGCACTAGTCACATGACCAATCCATTCCCTGGCAATGTCTGGGTTTCATCTTTTCATTCCCACACTCTTTTCAGTGGCTTCTGTGTACTAGATAGTTAATTCCCATGCTTCTGCGGCCCCAGAAGCGTCCACAGCCTGGCATAGAGATTTCTCAGACTTATTCTCTTTGGATATCCCTTTGCTAGTTGTGTGAGTTCCACAGCTCTCTGAGGTTGCCCTTACAAGTGCCATGTCATAGGCAACCATAGGTGTGGTAGGGGATGTGATGCCTGAAGAACTATCTAGTATTCCTCTAGTAAGACTACATAGTAGTGGTCTCAGGACTGGGCATAGGATCGAGGTAGGTAGAGACCTATCTAGCTCCAGCCACAATAAATGACAGATAATGTATGAAGGAACAGAGACACAAAGAAAGGGAAAAAGGAAAGGGAAAAGGAAGAGGGAAAAGGGAAAGGAGAGTGAATGTATGGGGACAAAGAGGAGTGAAGGGGCTCAGGAGGGAATGTCCCCTTACAGCACTCCTGGATACTCCTATAGGAGTAGCTTCCCTTGGAGAACCTGATGGTTCTCCAAATGCCCAGCATCTAGCATCCTCTCCAGCTGCTGCATCCTCCTTGGACATCTCCTGTCCTGAATGGCTATGTTATTTTTATAATACTATGTGATAACATTATGATACTATCAGTGATGCTGTGAACTTTCTCAGGAAAAGTTTGCTTGTTTGCTGAAGGCAGTAATCAATGCAAGTTGACTTGAAAAGATGTAACACTGTGTGCTACATAGCCTTACTTGCATGTTCCATAAGTCACAACCTGTCTATTAGATCTACCTATAGGGTGCAAAATAAAACTATTGAGGTTACATAATTGTAACCTCAATTATATAAGTAGTTAAGTATTATGTAATATAATAATATAATGTAATAATGATATACCTTTATGATGGGTAACAAGTGGCCTTGTTACAGCATCATAGTGGAAGTTGACATTGACAGGATTGTCTTTTAATTCTGGATACACAGTGCCTATGTTCCATGAAATGAGTACATTCAGGGGTCATGTCTTGGTTAATGTATGTTCATATTTTAGAGGCTCATCATCTATATCCAGAACTCAGAAGCCTGCACTAATGGAAAAGAAACCTGTACCTCATTAACCCAATTAAGCCCAAGCAGACCCATGAGTTTATCATAACTCATGGCCTTGCACTCATATTGTATATAGATATAACCCTGACTTTCCACCAACTCACAACCAACCATTCATGCCCTCAACACTTAGAACATCCGGATTTGATATCTTCATCACCTCCACACATTCTGGGTACTTATCTTGGTGTAAGTGACTATATTGACACCAAGTTTGCCTTGTTGCTGAGATACACAGTGCTCTGTCTGAGTAATTGGCATTGGTGGGCAGTGCAGTGCAGAGAGCTTGTTACCTGGTCCAATTATTCAAGTGTGCAGTGGAGGGAGCTTGCTTGAGCCCAGCACCTTGCATTCTGGTTTATCAGTAGCAGAAGACAACATTTGGACTAGTAGGAAGATTGGGAGAGGCATTCAAGCTTTTTTCAACAGATGATGTAGCCAGAACATTGAGAGAGTAGAAGAGGAGAGTTAGGAGACATACTTAGAGAAGAAGTAAAAGATGTATCTGTTGTGAGGAAGTGGGAAGAAGGGCAAGAAGATCAAGACAAGATGCTGATATTGCTCTCACTGCTTGCTAAACTAGATTCACTGAAAGGTGGGTAATTTGACACAGATTCTCTTCTAGAGGAGGTGCAGTGGGCATAGTTTCACTAATATTGTCATCTGAAGAAGAGTTGATGGACCAAAAGTTTGTGTCTAGTATGATATCTGTGTTTGTGTTCTAAGAAATGATGCATTCAATTTTGCATGTCAAGGATGGACTTGGGGCTTTATGTTGGTATCTGAGAAGGTATGCTGACAAGGAGATGCAAGCAATGCAGTTATGCTAGAATAAGTCAAAGATCAAGAACTAGGTGTTTCTTAAACTCACACTTTATATCTTGAAGATGCTTGCTGGGTCTTTTATGAGATATCAATCAGGATAAAAAGGGATTTTTAGGAGAGTCAGGGCACAAGCTTGCATACAAGCAAAATGATCAATGTCTATTTCACTCATGTGTCAGCTTCTCAGAGACAGTGCAAGTCAAAATGTGCAAGTCAAAAATATATCAATTTCACACATAGTAAAATCTATGTATATACAGAAAAATGTCAGATTCAAGACAGAGAAAGCATAAATATCAGTTTACTTGTAATGGCTAGAGAAAATATGAGAAACTTGAGTAGATATAGACCAGATTCAAAAGATGGACTCAGAGAGCCTGTTGGTGTGATGCTAACATCCATATCAACATTGATGTGAGCATTGCTTTGAACATTGCCCTCCCCCAAGTTTGTCCTAGTGTTTGTACCAACACTTGTCCATGCATCTGAGCACAATTTAACATATACAGTACCCTTCATCTTGATGCTCTCCAACCTCATCAAAGCATCTACTCTGGCATTGACTTGGTTGTCAAGAGTTGAAATATCTACTTCAAGTTGTACTGCAAATCAGGGATATACAAAAAACCATGAAATATTGACTGAGCTCACAATGAGCAAGTCAATGCACACATAATTGTCATGTGCCGCACACTATGCTCACCCATGCAATCTTTATGTCCAGATGGTGTTTCTCGGAAAACATTTGAAGATTTTTTGATTAGTAGTTCCTGAGAAATTATTAAGAATATTCCTAATATATCTTTCTTGAGAAGAACAAGTTACCTAAGAAATATCAAAAGGAAATTCAACAAAGGTACCTCGGGAAGAACAAAAAGATACAGGTCACATATTTCTTGAGAAACAGCTGAGAAACACTATTTGTGTTTCCTCGGGAAATAATGAAAGATAATTTCTCAAAAAATAATACAAGCATTCTCGAGATGATACCTGTTAGAAATCACATGACCTGTCTCTAACCAGGTGTTACTATTTTGATATCTACCTCCGTTATCAGTAAGACATGGATACTACAGTCTTGAGTAGGTACTTCTTTGCTTCATACGGGACGGTGGCTACTCCTATCAGAGTTTCTATCGGAGTTTGAGCGTTTTGATTTGCGTTCTATGTTATTCAGATAAACGACTACGATCTAAACGTTCTAGATATTTTTTGTTATATGAGGGGGCGTTCGTGATGGATGCTTGGAGGTAGAAATACAATGGGCAGGTGTAACAGATATGGACAGCGATAGACAGCGTAGAAGTGTGATATATGACATTCTTGAGCATGGAGTACAGACAAATGGAATAAGATAACTTAGCGCGGTTGAAATGACGATGATTATAAACCCGTGATAGCCATGCGCACGAAGAGTGTCGAGAACAGGTATTGAGATAGTTGCATATTATGCAACGGCAGATGTCGGTAACCTTTCAAAATCTCCAATCAGCATCCATCCCTGCAGATTGATAAAGGAAACTCACCCATTCCCAGACTCCCCAAGCTCGCGCAATACACTGCAAGTGGCTCTATATCTTCCTTTTCGTTGGCTCGTACCACAAACCGTACGAACACCAGGTCCCGCATATCCCCAACGCACTCGAAGGGGATACGGAGTTTCTCTTCCCAGACGGGGTTGAAACCGTTGCCTTTGACCACACCCGTCCGGTGCGCCCGAGCCGGAGTGGGCGTCGTGGGCGTCATACCTGGTCCAGTAGTGGAGGGCCAGTCGGGAACGTGTATCGAAACCTCGACAAAGGGATCCACAAAGCTCTTATCAACAATCTCCCGCCCAGAAGAGTCCTTCAGTCGCGGGAGCTGCTGAGCGGAGATGATAGATACGTCGAAGTAGTGCTTTGTATGTTTGAAGAGGAGATCCTTGGGGGAAAGCGGGTTGAACCCAGATCCAGAAGCAGAAGGAGCGGGCGAGTGTGATTGTGAATGATGATATGGATGTATCGGGTTTGATGGTGGCGGAGGGGGCGGTGTAGGTCCAAGCAGGGCGGGTGGTTTTAGAACATATCCGGCTCGTCCATTGCGTTGAAACATCGCATGATTGAGCATGTAGCCCAGGTCTGGAGAGTCAAGTAAAATAGTAAGATAAAGACACAATTTTAAATTCAAATGGCATACCAAAAGTTTGCCAGTTGATAGCTACCAATTGCGTTCCAGCACTCCAGTATCGGTGCGGCTCATAATTGCTTGAGGACAACCTCATTCCCTTGGGGTATATTCTCACAAGATGCGTCTTACAATGCTTGATTATATCTTGCATATTGCTCTTCAGCATACGGTTCGCAGTGTTCTCAGAGAGGGAAAACATGTGCTCGGGAGCGTAAACCTCTTTCTTGTTGATCCCGCGATACTTGACACCAACAGTATACACAAGAAGTGAGAGAAGACGTGCGGACATCTTGGGTTTCGACGTGGAAGATGGAGAGGTGGGGATGGGAATGGCATTGGAACCATTCAGAGGTGACGACAGAGGAGATATTGCGGGAGGAGATGCAGAGAGGAAAGCACCGGAGGAGAGAGCAGTGTAACTCGAGGAAGGGGAGGATGAGCACATCGGTCCCGGGGACATAGTGAGCCCACGCGATGGGAGATAAGACGATGAGGGCCCAGCGGCAGTCGTCAATGGTAGGGATGCAGCTGGAGTACGTTGCGGTGTGATCGAATTCGAGCCAGAATTCGAGCGGGAAGACGATGATTTGCCAACACTTTTCACGCGTTGGAGGACCGTCGATCCCGCCTTCATGAGGTCGTCTTTGAAATCTACACTTGACATTAGTGCCAAAAATTCAGACAAATCATGAAGTACACCGTACCTTTCACAGCAGACGTCTCCTCTTTACGCTTAATAATGCGCTTGCCTACCTGTTTCTCGAAGACTGCTTCCGAGTCAGAGGTTGATGACGATGCCGAAGCCGAGGTCTCCGTCAACCCGCACTCGCTCTCTGAAATTCCTCCACTTGCAAAAGACTCTCTCCTTCGGGCCAAATATAAATTCTTTGCCTGTGACAAGCGAACAAGCGATGATCAGTCTACTGTGAGTAATTCTTTGGGAAGGTGTCTCACTTTCAGCAAGATCCGACCTTTTAACTCCTCGGGGCTTGGCAGTCGGTCTAGTTGTTCTTCACGTGAGATGGGACTTCTAATGAGTTTCTCACCAAAGACCTCGCACATGATGTCAGCAATAGCATCCTGGCCCGCGAGGGAGCAGTGAATCTCAGCAGAAATGATGATAGGGTAGGGTGACGCGACAAAGCCGTACTTCATGATCGCATGACAGACCTCTCGTAGGGATACTTTAGAAGTGAAAGTCTTTCCATGGGTGATCTGGGGTTCAGACGATACATCACCATCAAAAATATCGACTAGCGAGGACAGTTAATAATGAGCAAAAATCGAAGAAGCCGGATGCGCACGCTCGACACTTCGACAGCTATGTAACAGGGCTCGAATGTATCCCTCAATCGTGCTTACACCGACAAGTTGGTGGCCCACGAGGTAGGTATTGTGTGACGATGACACATAATAATCTGACAGCGGACGGGTCATGTCGTGATACACCCGTCCATGTTGGTCCGTGAATGCCGCGTTATCGGTGGACATGAGGAATGAGGTAAAAGCATCTTTTGACATGACCCTGGTTAGAGAAGCGGGCGAAGTGGAAGTCGAGGCAGAGGCTGATGTTGATGTGTCTTCAACAAGCTTGGAGTATCGTTCAAATACGTTCTGGAGCTCAGGAGTGCTTAAAGCGGACTTGGTAACCAGTGTAAGATGAAGTTGAAAGTAGTCGAACGAGAGGCTTACCCGTTGTTTCTCTCGCATGAACCTTTCAAAGACCGCAAAGTCAAACACAGACCCACCACGAGCACGAAGTTTGTTGTATAAGCGGTCTATCTCGGGGCGTCCTTTGAGAAGTTTGACGAAGCGGCGAAAGTCGTCGAAATCAAGATAGTTACGTTGATGAATGTCGGCTTGCTAAAGTTGCATAGGGATGAGCAATGATCGTACACAGAAATAGCATAACATACCTTGAACAACCTCTGTAGCTCGGTGGAGCTGGAGTTAATATTGAGCCTTCTGCAAAGTTTTTCTACTTCATCGAACATGAGTTTCTGGTCTTGTTCTTCATCTGCACCCTTCCAATAATGTTTCTCCCAGAGGGCCTGGCGCATCTCAAGGTTTCCAGGACCACTCATGAGCTCTTTTCGTATCGCGTGTAGTTGGCGCAAGGTTGTATCCCACATCTTAAACACATCACGCGATGCAGCTATGAGGTGCAGAGTTTTATATGTCCCATCAATGATATAAACGATCGTGAGCCAGCGGTCCTCGTACTCTGCTGCGAGCTGAAATTGTTCACGATAATATCGGGCATCGGAACCTGACCGTAATTCCTTGATGTTCTCAATAGGGACTACGAGGATGTCACAAGCGATCAAGCAAAATATAAGAAAACATACTGATGCGTTGCTGTTTTCCTTCCCATATGATTTGGCCTATGTCAGGATCGAGACGAAACACTGACCGCCGGTGCTTCTTACTCGATACTTTAGTCATTGGCGTTCCCTCTTGCAGTAGCTTCGGCACCGTTACATCGCCCTCTCTGTCCATCGCTTTCGTTGGAAGAGAGTGGATAGGCGCAGAGAGCCTATGAGAAGAAGCGAAAGTTGTGTTCGCGCCAGAAGAACTTGATGTTGTATCTCCAGGTTTTATTGTCGGCGTTGTCGATGATGACGGCGGAGTTGTTGAATGTAAGAGTTTCGGAGTGATCGCGATCGGAGTTGATGTCGGAGTCACCGCCGTCGTGGACAGTGACCGCGTGTGTCTCGAGCGTGCCCTGGAATTTGACTCCATTTCCTCCTTCTCTTTTACTTTCACCGACTTTGAGCGGCCCACCGACGTGGCCTCCTTGAACTTGCGCCTAATTGATGCACTGAATCTGACTGCTCGCGTGACATTCTCCGATCTAGTCTCTGTGTCTGTCGACGACGTCGAACCGCTCAGCTCCTTCTGTACTTGCTGGCCTGTGCCCGCGAGCAAGTTTCTAGCTCGCCATAGCATACACCTAGGAGTTGAGGAGTCTGTCGACATTACCACAGCGCTGATACTGCGGCGCCAGCCTTTACAGTTGAATGGCGTGAAGTAGGAATGGGCTTTCTCGGCCTATAGCTGACTTGACTATTATGTATTGTACTAGAGGACATCCTTGCATCAAGGCACATGTCCCGAATTCGTCTTCCTCCTCTTGACGACCCTGCATCATTCAGATGACTTGATTTCTTACCCCCGTCGGGCTGTGCGCGCGAACGTGACCTTGCAGTCTATTTCACGGCGTCTATCCCAGAGTATTCATCCCTCGCTCACCTCCAGCCTCTGGATATGGATGGCACACGACTATCGTCTTGCAAGTTTTCCGCGGAATTAAATCGGATGGGGGCGAGGCAATTATGATGCATAATTCCCTCGTTCACCCACCAGAGCTACACGTGAAGTTATTGTGAGCTCGCATCATAGATCACGAACAGCCATTGTTTCGAGTTCGACATATATGTCCTTGCCTTCGCTTAATAAGATATCAAGCCCGCATTTCTTGGATATGTCCAAGCCATATGGGATACTGAATTGATCATCTCGACCAGCCCCAATCCCGATGTGTGTGGCACATCACAACATATCTCTCCCGAAGCCATCAAGATTCGATCCACTGACCAGCATGTTCCATATTTGACTTAGCTTCAAAGTCCCACTGTGACAGATGATGACCACACTAAAATCATGATGACCGTTGTCAGATCAAATAGCGCCCAGATGCATATCAATCTCCCGACCTTGACGAAAGTTGTGTTCACTACGTCATAATTTGCTGTTCTCTGTTCTTTGTCGACTTTGTCTCTTCCGTTGCAGTGGATTTTACCAGATTCTCGGTAACATCCTTAGACTTTGCACACGTCAAATGTTACTTTAAGTAATGCCTTAAGAGCAATTCCCTGAGAACCGGGATTACAGACCTGTCCCACACACTTTCCCCTTGACAGCCGGCGCCATTCTTAAATTGGATGTGAGAAAGGATTTACATCCGAAGGATACCTGCTCCAGATGCTGTCTCTGATCCCTTCACGGGCAATTTAGATGCAAAGTCCTTATTAGGTATCACGGACAAAAAGTACATCTGACCGTGATGACTGATGCTGCGTGTATGTTAACAATCAAACAACCCCGGTCTTCGCCGTGCTGCGCTGTGGCCAGTGGCCACAGATACAAAACAATAACCAACTGCTTGAGAAGCATCAGGAGAAGATCAGCCAGAGGACAATGCAGATTTGTGAGAGAAGTTCTGTACTTGGAACTCCTTGTGAGTTGAAGCAAGTAGGGCCACAGAGGGCCCTACAGGAGGAGCTATAGTGCTTGCAGTCATTGCCACTAGCGGATGTTGTGAGGCTGCTTTGATGGCAGCGTGAGGTCAGTTGACTAGGTATCAAAACCTAGCATCTTTGCCATGGCAGAGCCACTCACCATCAGCAAGTGGTGTCAGTCTGCGAGATTTGAGTAGTTGAATGAGAACGTGCATGTGTTCTCAATTGTTGCTGGTGGGATAATACCACCCATCATAACCCTTGAGGACATGAGGATTGCCAAAGCGTGCTAGCTGTGTCAACCATTCATCATCAACACAGATGAACAAATCCATGTGAATACCACTCCCAGACCAATGATAGTCTGGGTAGCGTATACCGTAGGTATATGCGTGATCCATCCACAGGCATGGAATTTGATTTGCAATGAGGTGCCAAAGCACCGCAGTCTCCCCTAAGTTCTGCACTGGTCAGGCTCCAAATGAAGCCTGTACAAGGGGAAGGTATAGTTGTTGAGTGCCTTAAATGGCACTGAACTTTCTCAATCAAAGTCATCAACCACATCTGTGTAGACATGCAGTCATGCATCTATGAGAGCAAATGCTCTCAAGTATGCAGCCCTAGCATGAGCTCCTGTGGGAGCCAATGCATGGGCTAAGATATAACCAAAGATGGAGCCCCAGTGGACCCATCCCAAAATGGCAATAGCTATCCCAGACACAAAGTTCTGGGATCTGGGGTGACCATGGTGGAGCAAGTATTGTGCCCACCAATCTATATCAAAGTGTTGTTCTATGGGCACTTGACTAAGTCTGGCACCCCTGGTGTTGTTGTCTGCATGTCCCAACATAGCAGACACTAAGGATGGCAAGGGGACAGGAGTGCAGTTCCTGTCAGTCTTGGGTAGGCAACTCTCAGTTGCCACCACATCAATTTCCTGGACATGACACATTGTCCTGTCCCTGCGAGATTCATGAGTGAAGAAGGAGATCCTATGGAACTCCCATAGGAGGAGAGTCGCATGAACCTGCTCTCGCATCTGTATTGCTGGTCCTCCTTCTGATACCAATTGCACAAGCAACCAAAGTTGCTTGGGGTTCATGGGCATACTCCTAGGTGCCCATGAATACAGCTTAAGATAGGCATAGCTATAGATGGTCCCTGCCATTTCATGGGTGCAGGCAATTCTTGCCTCGTCTCCCACATACACCACATTAGTCATTGGAGACCAATAATAGTTTGGGTGCAGAATGCCCCTAAAATTGTTTTGGCGCTCCCAGCACCCCTGTATGTGAATAGTATCCCAGCCTTCTGGAAGAAGGCCAGGAACAGTGTCATTCAGACATTGGAAGTCCTGGGCGGACTTCTGTGCATCATGTGCTAAGCATCATTTGACCTTAGCATTATGGGCTTGCTTTAGATGACATGTCTTAACATTGTCATCAGCCTCAATCTCCTGGTAAACTTGGGAGGGGTCTTCATCCTCAGACCCATCACTGTTGTCATCTTCCCCAGCAGGTTGCTTGACAAAAAACTGTTCATCACTCTCCTTGCGCCACATCACCATTACAGGATGCTTGGGGTACTTCTTGGGGAAGGTATACATTTGAGGTGATTCCACCTCAATTTGGCCAGTATCAGTGCCATTCAGTACATTTTTTAGAAAATGTACAGGCATAGCTGGGGCAGTGGGCTTGTTAACCCTAGCTGCACTAGCTACTTTGGTCTTAGGAACTGGCAGTGCTGGCACGCTGCCCACTGGAATCTGCATGGGCCTAACTGGCCCCATAGGTGTGATTAGTACTAGGTTTGCTGACCCCATTATGATCATTTTTGTAGGAGGCGGTTTTTCCTCCTCCTTCTTCTTTTCTTTGATTGGCCTGTCCACTGGCCAATCTTCCATCACAATGTCCTCTCCTTCAGGGATGGGTTCAATATAGGGCAACAATGGTTCCCTTTCTACTGGTGAAGCAGGAAGATCCTGCTTTCGGATCTTCCAAGGCAATTCCTCAGCAGGGGAAGCCATTTGCTTCCCCCTTCCCATTGGTGTTCTATAGAGGTCCTTACAAGACTCATTCCTTTGTATAGTCACAATATCAAGTTCATTAAGAACTTGATTAAATGCAATTTGCACCACTGGGTCCTGCAGGATGTCAAGTCCAACATCCTCTGGGACACCTGCATTGTGCAAGTGTTGCAGTAGACAAGCCATTTGCTTGTTGCTTTCAGTCAACTGGGAAGGCTCCCTCACCTTTTCCTTCCCTTTACTTCTAGTTTTGGGGGCATCCAAAAGGTGCCCCATATAAGCCTGTTGAAATTTGGACTCAGTTGCCATTCACCCAACTGGCTGACTCAGCCAGAGATTCCCAATAATGGCTGACCATGGCCATCATTTGCCATCACATCCTACTCACAGTAATTCCAAGTCCAACCCTAATGCCCTGAACCTACAGATATCTATCAAGGGCCTCCAGGTCCTTGCACGTATCCAATGTCTCCCATGTTATATCCCCGAGGCTCCAACGGACCTCAAATTCCAGTCCTTCCACCCCCCACCAATGACCTATCAAATCATCAACAAACTGTTCTTGGTTGTTGTCCATGCCAAAGTCATATGGCTGCAGTGTGGCACGGTTCGGAAACATCCTGTCCTCTGCAGCCTTATAGGGCTGCAGTAATAACACATGAAATCTTGCATGGAGCCTTTGTGACAACAAGGCTCCTGGCAGTTCCAACACATAATTGGAAGTCTCCTTAAAGACTTCCAGTACCTTATATGGACCCACCCATTTATGGCAGAGCTTCCATGCTCTCCCTTTGGGAAGCATCAAATTCTTCATAGAAAGGTACACTAATGTACCTTTTATAATATCTGGCCCCTGCGACCTTTGCTGATTTGCATTACGCATCTTTCAGATGCATGCTTCTATTATAGTGTCATGGGCAGCAGCCAAGTTTTGCAGTGCTTGCACTGCAAAATCCTTGATACCCTTTGGTATCACTGCATCAGACCTGATTTCTCAAAGCATAGATGGCATATAGCCCCCATTCAATTCAAATGGTGCAAATTTTGTTGTCTCTGACATGCTTGCATTAATTGCAAACTCTGTCATATCCAACTGGTCCACCCAGGCATGTTGATCAGGACAAATCACCAAGCTGAGTATCTGGCCAACACTACAGTTGGCCCATTCAGTCTGCCCATCTGTTTGAGGGTGGAATGATGTTGACATCAGGAGCTTTGCTCCTAATAGTTTAT